>JADRCD010184442.1:0-15796 GCA_019843815.1 Montemys delectorum
TAGAGTACCTTCTGTTTCAATTTTGTGGAATTTTTTGAGGAGTACTGGTATTAGGTCTTCTTTGAAGGTTTGATAAAACTCTGCACTACACCCATCTAGTCCTGGGCTTTTTTTTGGTTGGGAGACTATTAATAACTATTTCTATTTCATTAGCAAATATAGGACGGTTTAGATCTTTGATCTGGTCTTGATTTAACTTTAACTTGGTACCTGGTATCTGTCTAGAAAATTGTCCATTTCATCCAGGTATTCCAGTTTTCTTGAGTATAGGCTTTTATAGTAGGATCTTATGATTTTTTGGATTTCCTCAGTTTCTCTTGTTATGTCTCACTTTTCATTTCTGATCTTGTTAATTAGGATACTGTCTCTGTGCTGTCTAGTTAGTCTGGCTAACTGTTTATCTATTTTGTTGATTTTGTCAAAGAACCAGCTCCTGGTTTGGTTGATTCTTTGTATAGTTCTTTTTGTTTCTATTTGGTTGATTTCAGCCCTGAGTTTGATTATTTCCTGCCTTTGACTCCTTTTGGGTGAATTTGCTTCTTTTTGTTCTAGAGCTTTTAGATGTGCTGTCAAATTGCTGGTGTATGCTCTCTCCAGTTTCTTTTTGGAGGCACCTAAAGCTATTAGTTTTCCTCTTAGGACTGCTTTCATTGTGTCTCAGAAGTTTGGGTATGTTGTGGCTTCATTTTCATTAAACTCTATAAAGTCTTTAATTTCTTTCTTTATTTCTTCCTTGACCATGTTATCATTGAGTAGAGTGTTGTTAAGCTTCCACGTGTATGTGGACACTCTATTGTTTATGTTGTTGTTGAGGAGCAGCCTTAGTCCATGGTGATCTGATAGGATACAAGGAATTATTTCAATCTTCTTGTATCTGTCGAGGCCTGATTTGTGACCAATTATCTGGTCAATTTTGGAGAAGGTACCATACGGTGCTGAGAAGGTATATCCTTTTATCTTAGGATAAAAAGTTCTATAAATATCTGTTAAATCCATCTGTTTCATAACTTCTGTTAGTCTCACTGTGTCTTTGTTTAGTTTCTGTTTCCATAATTTATCCATTGCAGAGAGTGGGGGTATTGAAATCTCCCACTATTATTGTATGTGGTACAATGTGTGCTTTGAGCTTTAGTAAAGTTTCTTCTATGAATGTAGATGCCCTCTGATTTGGAGCATAAAGGTTCAGAATTGAGAGTTCATCTTGGTAAATCATACCTTTGATGAATATGAAGGGTCCCTCCTTATCTTTTTTGACCACTTAATGGTGAAAGTTTTTTTTTAGGGTGAAGTTTTCTTCTATAATTTTGTTGAAGAAATTTATTGGTCCTTTAAGTTGGAGGTCTTCACTCTCTTCTATTCTTATTATCCTTAGGTTTTGTCTTCTCATTGTGTCCTGGATTTCCTGGATGTTTTTGGTCAGGAACTTTTTGCATTGTGCATTTTCTTTGACTGTTGTGTCAATGTTTTCTATGGTTTCTTCTGCACCTGAGATTCTCTCTTCTATCTCTTGTATTCTGTTGATGATGCTTGCATCTATGTTTCCTGACTTCTTTCCTAAGATTTGTAACTCCAGAGTTGTCTCTCTTTGTGATTTCTTAATGGTTTCTACTTCCATTTTTAGGTCCTGGATGGTTTTGCTCAATTCCTTCACCTGTTTGTGCTTTTTTGTAATTCCTTAAGGGATTTTTGTGTTTCCTCTTTAAGGGCTTCTACTTGTTTACTCATGATCTCCTGTAATTCTTTAAGGGATTTTTTTTGTTTCCTCTTTAAGGGCTTGTATCTCTTTACCTGTGTTCTCCTATATTTCTTTAAGGGAGTTATTCATGTCCTTAAATTCCTCCAGCACCATCGTGAGATATGATTTTAGATCCAAATCTTGCTTTTCTAGTGTTTTGGGATATCTAGGACTTACTGTGGTGGGAGTACTAGGTTCTGATGAAGCCAAGTAGTCTTGGTTTCTGTTGGTAAGATTCTTTCATTTGCACTTCGCCATCTGTTGATCTCTAGTGTTAGATGTTCTTGCTGTCTTTGACTAGAGCATGTTCCTCCTGTGGGTCTGCAAGCCTGTGTTAGAACTTCTGGGAAGTCAGCTCTCCTCTGCTAAAACCCAGGTGCAGAAGGCTGTGGTTCAGTTGTCTGTCCTGAGTCCTGGGGTCAGAGCACAGTCTGGAGACAGGATCTCCACTTGCAGGAAAGTTGCAGAGAGGGTTGTGGATCTGTTGTCCCTCCTAGGTGTGGTCTGACCAGGCTGCCCTGCCACTTGTGAGGCCTGTGCCTCCTGGCTGGTCCCACCTTAGAAAGTTACTGGAGAGAGAATGGCAGATCTCACCTGAGTACCTGGGTTAGAACACTCCTTGAAGGCAGGCTCTTCGATTGCAGGGAAGGGGCAGAGAGGGCTGCAGATCTACCGCCATCACTCTCCTAGGTGTAGATGGAGGTTGAGAGGATCCTGTCCCAGCTGCTCTGCCACTTGTGAGACCTGTGCCTCCCCGCAGCTCAGTTCTTATTGAAAACAAATAGCCTTCGAGCTCATTGACCAGTGACTGACAGATGCTTCCACACATGTTAAGTGCTTGTAAAGCCCCAAGGCAGGATGTCTTCAGCCCTGTGCTACCACATAGAGGTATAAACTGCTCATAGCAATGTGGTGCATTAAAGTATTGGGAGTTCAGCTTCATCCTGTCTCTTTTTCCTCCTGCAGACTTTTATAGTATTGAACAAAGGGAAAACAATCTTCCGTTTCAACGCCACCCCGGCTTTGTACATGCTGTCTCCCTTCAGTCCTCTGAGAAGAATATCTATTAAGATCTTAGTGCACTCATATCCTTTGCAAAGTGTACCTTAAGCTATACGCCAAGATGTTGGGTATGTTCCTATATTCAGACCGAGATATGGGCTTTTCTGCACCTTGAAAGATTCCAATATAAATTGTTCTCATGAGAGAATGAGAGGATGGTCTTATAAGAATTTTAGAGTATGATAATTTTATTCAACAGGGTAACTACTCATCCATTTTGATTGTTTTCTAAAGAAAAGTGGTTGGCATTTTAACCAATGTGATCATCAGCTCCTCTTTTTGTGGTGTCCTATATTCCTTGACTGGAAGCTACCTTATTCAGCATGCTAATCATGTGTACAATTCTGACAAACTGCATATTCATGACAATGAGTAACCCTCCAGAATGGACCAAAAATGTTGAGTAAGTGCTCATTAATATATATGAAACTGGAGTTAAATGCTAATTTTCAAGTGTTCTTTTTCCTTCCAGAAGTTTAGAATTTGAGTCTATAAAACAATGTGATTTATCCTCTCCTGCATGCAATTTCTTTTCAGTTCTCTCTCTCCTCCATGTTAACTCACTGCAAATAGGATTTGAATCATTAGATGCTACAGTGTTTCTAAAAGAGTGAGCTTATCATATCCCCTTTCCTGTTCATAAATATGATATGCATCTCATGTTAGTTAGTGGCTATGTTATTCTTAAAATCTCCATTGGGATTCTCTAGATGGATCTAATTCCTATGTGTAGCTGAGAAGGACATTTTAAGAGTTCCTGGAAATCATCCCTTGCACAATGTACTTTATGAGGTGGAATGATCTATACACTAACAGCAACCTCCAAGAGATGCCTTCCTGTGATTAATCAGGGGTAATACATTGTAAAGATTGTAATGAGACATCACTCATTTCATACCTAATATTTGAATATATTCTCCCCTTCAGGTATACTTTTACTGGAATATATACTTTTGAATCACTCATAAAAATTCTTGCAAGAGGCTTTTGCGTGGGAGAATTCACCTTCCTGCGTGACCCTTGGAACTGGCTGGACTTTGTTGTCATTGTTTTTGCGTAAGTAATCTCAATTTTTTTTGACCTGGAAATTTTTTTGAATGTCTCAGAATAATATTCCAGTCAAATCAACAACTGGAGGCTGATTTTTCTTACATGCAATGGCTGTATTTAAAGGTAAATAGAGTTGCAAAACTACCTATTTTCAGAAAGTGATTTCCACTCAAAACAAATTTGGCATAAGGATTATCTTGCCTCCTGTTCAGCACCTGAGTGGACATGTGTTATAGATGTATACACACAGTGTTAATTGGATACACATTGTTCTTAAGATTTTATTTTAAAACTAAAAGTATGTCAGGAGCTCTCACAATGCTCCTTAATGACTAAGGCCTCTAATTCTAAGCACAGTGTCTGTGTTCATGAGCTAGTAAGTATATTAAAATAAAAAGTCAAATATTCCCAACTGAGCTGTCACCACACATTTCTCCTGCCATGTATTATAGAGCTACTGCATGAGCATCATAGTTGAATTTCTGTATAATTTTAAGTTATTCTTATCTTTTTGCAAATGTACTAGTCATAAACCTTTTAAGTCCCAATCCTAACTAATTTCTTCTATTATCTTGAATTATAAGAGTATCTGAGACATTCAGCCAATTCAGAAGGGTCTGAGATTTCTAGTCTGTTTCCCTCATTCCTCCCTAACTCCAAACTCATCAGGTTCCCTCCATTAAAGATACCTTAGCTCCATTTTCTTATATTGATAAGAAAATGGCAATATGGATACCCTTCTCATGGTTCCCCATTCAATATTATTATTCATGCATTACAAAGCTCATCTCTTAGAAGTATGTAACTCAGTGCTTTCTAGGATATTCACAAATTTTATGGGCATCAATACTGTCTAAATTAAGAATATTTCACTCACTTCAAGAAGAAACCCTCTACTGATTAGTAGGTACCTCTTCTCCTGCCATGCACAGACTCTTTTAAAACACTATATTGCTTTTGCTCTATGGAAACCTACTATGCTGGACATTTTATCTGAAAGGAATTTGCTGTGTTTGGCTTCCTTTACTTAATATACCACTCTCAATATTTTATAGAGGATTAAAACTCTATATTATTATACTAAGCATTTAATTATTTGACTAAGTCTATGAATCATATTAAACTACAATATATGTCTTTTTATTAAATGATTCAAATAATATGCATTAGGTTAAATTAGGAAAGAAAAAGACTTGCCAAACTACATATAGAAAATACTTTGACTAACAGGACGGTAAGTATTATACACTCTGCCTAGATTCTGAATAACTCTGATTTAATTCTACAGGTATTTAACAGAATTTGTAAACCTAGGCAATGTTTCAGCTCTTCGAACTTTCAGAGTCTTGAGAGCTTTGAAAACTATTTCTGTAATCCCAGGTAAGAAGTGATTGGTGTGGAGCTTTAGGCCGCTCAACTCCAGCTGTTTGGGAGTTTTCTTTGTCTGTGTGTGTGTTGTCACTGTGTCTGTGTATAAACTCCCCTATTACAGATATGTGACAGAGTTTGTGGACCTGGGCAATGTCTCAGCGTTGAGAACATTCAGAGTTCTCCGAGCATTGAAAACAATATCAGTCATTCCAGGTGAGAGTGGGGTTAAACACAAGGGCTGGCTTTGACCCTTTGGAGAAAAGAATTTTCTTCCATAATTTGAACCAAACTGCATTGCTTTTGCTTTCATTGCAATTTTTATTTAAAAAGTCAGCCATTGGGTTTAATCAGTTGCATGGGTCTTGGAGAAGGAAGATGACCACTTGGCTCACATCTCCACTTGAAATTTTTCCTCCTGCCAGAAGATTGGTTTTCTACTTTTTCAGGAAGGAAAATTTCAACTAATCAGAACATCATGTAATTTAAAAAATAGAAAATATCTGCATGTAGGCATTGCATGACATTGTTTTATTGCTTTCTGTTTCATACTTTAAAAAATGGTTCAGTATATGTCATCACTATGTGCTTCAATTAGCTTCTTACTTTTTTAGTCCCATTATGTAGAGGTGGTTTGTTTGACCATCATTTACTGAATTAGAAGTTACAAAACAATTATATTTGTAAGTAAGTGTGGACATATGGTTTTAGCATCCACCTTACTTCACAGTTGAACCTGATAATTCCTTGGAAATATTTTACTAGTTTTAATCACTTATTGTGGTTCATAAAAACAAGTTGTATAGATCCACCTTTTGAGACCTGGAGACTTCTCTGGGCTCAGTTATTAAAGGTCATTGACTTGACATAATGCATGCATTCCTAGTTAGGCTTGTGTTTTGACTTGTTTCTCATTGAGAGCCATTATGTCATTATGAATGCCTCCTTTCCCCCCCTACCTTTTAAGGATTAAAGACCATCGTGGGGGCCCTGATCCAGTCGGTGAAGAAGCTCTCTGACGTCATGATCCTCACTGTGTTCTGTCTCAGTGTGTTCGCACTAATTGGACTACAGCTGTTTATGGGCAACTTGAAGCATAAATGTGTCCGGAAGGACCTTGTACAGAATGATACAATAGAAAGCATCATGAATACTGTTGAGAGTGAAGAAGAATTGAGAAGTAAGAATGTCCCTGTATTTTCTATCTGCTAGAAATAACATAAGTATGACTGTCTTCTAATAATTCATACATGCTTGAATTTTAATTATTTTTAAGCTATTCAAATATGCAACAGAAACTTGTCAGTGTGTGAATTTTTTTCTATCATGATACAAATGATTCTATGATTCTATAAATCTTTCTTTTTCCTAGCTGTCCTAGTGATTCAGTCTCTAAGAACCTGGGTTAGTTCCACAACAACAAATTTCTACAAGATAAAGATTCAAGTTGCTAGGGACCAATAATGATTCACATTAATTATTGCATTTAAATATGATATTAATTTTGTTCTATAGTTTTATTTATATAAAAGCACTAAGATTGCTTATATAATGTGACATAGAATGTAATTCTAATTTTAATTTACAACTTAAAACTATACTATATTATAGCTAATTAATGGAAACAATGATAAAACTATCATTATTAAGATATTTGCCTACTGATAATATTTATGTAGGTTTCTAAAAGATGAAACAACTTAGTTTTGTCAACATCATTTCTAATACATAATGGTAAATTTGATAGGCTTCATACTATTCCTGATAGTATTCCCATTTCTGATTGAAGGAGTCAGAAAAGACTGATTCAATGGAATATTCCCATTAGTACAAGAATGTGATCTACACATAACTTCAGAAGCCTGCTGCATACACAAGCATCTGCTAGACATTTCACATAACACACACACTGCATGCTCTCTAAATGCTTTCCTTTTAGATTGTTTTTCACAAGGCCTATTGATGAACAGAAAAGAAAAATAAAGTCAGGGTTGTGTGCATCTTGACACCTGAACAGTGTCAAAGTGATATTATTTAATGAACTTAGAACACAGGGTTACAATATGACCTAAGGGTGAAACAGAAAATAAGAAACCTTACTAGATGCCAAAAAGAAATGGAATTTCCTTAGACAGCAGGGAATTTTTATTTTTTCTAAATGGTTTTAAATACTCAGTGGTTAAAAAAAATCAAACCAAGCCTAGCTAAGAGAGCAAAACAGTGTGAGTAATGAAGGACCAATGGGGCTGATAGGAAGAAAACTATAAATTTCACAGTAAAATACTTAATATGTATTTCATTACTATTGTAGTTTGGTTACAAATTAACCTGTTTTCTTCCAGTTATCATTCTGATATCTTCCACTTTATGAAGTTTATAATCAATATCTTCAGTTTTAAATTTCTAGAACTGAATAGTAGTTGTTGTCTCAAAGGCTTACTGCTGAATATGCTCACACTTACTAGCTCTTTCTGAACTCTTGCTGGTTGGTTCAACTCAGCTGCTCTGGATTAAACTCCTTTCCAAGCTAATTGGTTCAATCTGACTTTTCTCAGCATCTTACTGAATTGCTCTGCTTGGTCTTTAACTCTGGCAATCTATTCTAATCTTCTTGCCCCTTCCCCCTTCTCATTCTCTGGGTCATTCTGTCTTCACCTACAAACTGTCTCTATATAACTCGCCCAATAAAACTCTCTCTCTCTCTCTCTCTCTCTCTCTCTCTCTCTCTCTCTCTCTCCCTGCTCTGCTCTGCTCTGTTAAGTAGCCTCTCTTCTGTACTATTCTCACGAGAGATGGGCATATTCTATATTTGACTCATACTGTAAATCTTTCTATGATTCATCACTTTGTCTGTCTCTCAATTAGATGTAAATTTCAAACATGACTGCTTCTTTGTATAAATTAACCTTACTTTCATTTTGGATTAGAGGTGTATCTGTATTCTAGCCAGATCATACTGTAATCCAGGACACGTCTGCATTCTCGTTTGATTACATAGACTTAAAAGGTCTTTGGATAGAATCCCTTGCTAGAGAAGCCATGTTGCAAGATTAAAATTCCTACACTCTAGAAAATATTATTTTTTAATTTGTGTGCAGTAGAAATGGTAAATAAAATAAATTCTTGTCCACATTCACATTCATTTTTTAAAATTCAATTTGCAATTCTTAAGCTAAACTACTTATTGAACACTTGTGCTGTTGCTATTGCTTTTATATTATAAGTCTTATCCTATTCTGAGTTCTGAGTTAATAACTGGAATGTCTTTCACACTCTGGTTTGAAGAAAATCTTCAAACATACTTTTATTAGAATTTGCTTGGGCAAAAAATAATTTATGCATCCAGTTGACTTAGGAACAATAGGAGGTTTGGAGCTCAGTCCATCAATTAAGTAGGCACTATTTATAGATGGAAAATGTTTATGGCTTAGAAAAAACAGCTTATGGGTTCCAGGCCAGCATTTGCCTTATATAGGCATGGTCTGATCAGTTTACAGTGGTGATGAGGTGCAGTCCAGCTGCTGTGATTGGTTAAGATGCAATTGCTTGTTGGAAGGGTGAATTTCGTGATAGCTTGTTTCTTTACCACATTTGGTTACAGTTCTTTTGTTTGTGGAGATAGCTTTTGGTCAAATTTTATTTAACACTACTTGTTCAGTCAACCCTTCAATTTGGGGTGTTTAACTGAATCATGGGCACTGATGCCTCTTTCTGTGACCACAACAGGATTGATTGGCCTCAATTTGGGATTCATAATTCTCAACCTCTGGCCACCTTAATATTCCTTTATGAATTCATTGTTTTGTTGTTATCACTGTTGAAACTGTTTTCATTATTTTAACTTAAGTAAGATTATTTGGTTTCTAATTGATTATTACATAGAACCAATTAAGATCTTTTGAGATAATATAGTACATGAAGGAAATTATATTTGTGTCTATAAAGAAATAGTGCTAAGGCATTGATTCATACTGCATAACAGAAGTTCCCACAACTGAATTGATCAAAAATCTAGTGTATAAAAACTCTACAAATGTAGCCTATTTTTAACTATTAGTTTTCTTTTTAATTTCTTATATTTCTCATATCTCTTGTTTATTATTTTTATGTAATTATTTTTGTACTTCTAGATATTGAACTCAAGACCTCACATATATTAGATAAAAGCACTATCTATCACTGAGCTATATCTCCAGGCCCACTGTATTCTTTATCTTTAAACTATCATTGAATTAACTTAAATTAAAACTATCAAAGTTCTATCATTTCAAATACATTTGTTTGAGATGCAGTAGATGTTAGTGAGTTACCAACATGGAGTTCAAAGCAGTCTTGTTACTCTAAGAAGTTTGCAGGACAACAGTGGCCTGTATAGTAGAATTATCTATTCTAGCGAGTGTTTTGAAACACATTTCTATTCAAAAATGTATTTATATGTATGCTCAGGTAGGGAACAAATGGTCCACTAAAATATCATCTATTTAGCAGGTTATATGCCTACTGGTAAAATTTAAATTTAACATTAACTTGCCTATTGGCTATGAATTAATTGTATATTGTTAGAATTCATTATCTACATTGACAATTCATTGAAATAAGAAGTGTTCATGGATGTGATAAAATTGATAATTTTATCACTAAATCCTCCAAAGATAAACTATAGCTAGAAAAGGTGTAACATATTGATCTGTGGAGGTTGACATTGGAAGTTACCAACAAGAAAACATGACATTTATCAAAGGATCCACTATTCAACCTGTGCATGCTATCAACAATTGGGAAATTAAGGATATTTACTTTAGACTTTCCATCATAATGTTGTAGTACTCTACTTCTGATATAATTTAACTACAAAACTATCTAAAGGAAGAATCCAACTACATGATTCTGAAAACCTAGCTCTGAAGAAAAGATGTACAATTTGAAAATTTTTCTTCATAAATTATTGCACTTTCAAATTTTTAGATAATTTTTCTCTACTATAGAGTAGACAAGCCACATGCTGCAGGGTCTTTAAGAATGTAAACAGATCTTAGTACGAATTAGGAAGCTACTCAAGCAATCCACATTTAAAAACAGAATTACATTATTTTTAATACTTCTTTATTTTCTCCAAATTAGGCACACAGCAACATTTGTCTGACCAGGTATATAGCATCTGATGTGAATCAAATAGCATATCTTAATAATTTTAGCCCTGCCCATATGAGTTAATATAAAAAATGTCAAGCTTTTATTGATATTTAATTAATTGTTTTTCTTGATGTTTTAATTTTGGTTTTATAAAGTATATTGATTTGTCATTATTAGAGCAGAATAATTTACTTGTCTAATCAATGGATTGACAACTTCCCTGATATAGTGGAAATTTCTTTGATTTCTAAAACCCATTTTAATAATAATATTAAACCACAAAGGAATAACTAAAAGTAGACATGGAATTACCTATTGTCTGAGAACTACTTAGGTACTTTATAAGTCAAGCCAATTCTTTGCTTTTCTTAAGGGCAGATATCATTCTGAGATGACTAATGGGCCCTTCTAAATTAATAAGTAGATAGAGAGAAAGAAAGAAAGAAAGAAAGAAAGAAAGAAAGAAAGAAAGAAAGACAAACAGACAGACAGACAGACAGATACATAAGAATACACCAAAATTTCAAGAAACCAAAATTACTTTTAGTTAGTGAACCAGTATAGATTGTAAAAGGCTAAATTTTTAGAAAAACACATTATAAATAATTCCCTTCTAATCTTAACTATATTTATTACACAAAAATTTTCTCTCACAAAAACTATTTTGTATGGGAAACCTATGAATTTAATTGTCCTTTAGCTATTTATCCTATACCATTATCATTTCTCACTTGGAAACAACAAGTTAAGTTACTACAAGGCAAGGCTGATACTCTCATTCTCATAACAGAATAAAACAACGCCACACAGCAAAGCTTTTTGAGGGAGGGAGCAAAATTTAATGTAAATTTATGGTCAAGTAATGTTTAAAAGATTTTAAATAGAATAAACAACAATAAAATAACAATTTTAAACTATGAAAAGTACATTTTTTACAAATCAAAAGCACTAACTACAACCGAACTGAGAACAACAACAAAAACCAAACCAACCAAACAAACAAACAAAAAACCACAAAAAAAGTAGAAAACGTTTGTTCATTGTGAAGATTATAAATGAGAGCAGTGGGTCTGTAGCATAGCAGTTACAGGAAGGTGCATTCCACTCGCTCAGTTCTGAAAGCCTTACCTAGATAGCTCTGGAAGCTTGCACACAACGCAGGATGCTGATAAGGAAGAAGTGCTTTCTCAAGAAAGGTCAGAGACACAGCCTAAGCAGAACTACTCATTATGTAAATATAGAATACGAATATGTACACATATTTTTCCAATATTATAAATTTCAAAGGACCTATTACATTAGAGATTAATGTATATTTGTATAACTATTTTTAAAAACAGCTAGATACCAAAATTTAAAAACATTAACTTGAAGCAACAGCCTCCTTTACTATTCTCTTTCTCCCAAGAAACTACATAGTTGCCACTTACAAATGCATATCAGAACAGCTGGGTGTAATGGCCACGCCTACAGTCATAGCATTTAGAAGGTGGTAGCAGAATGATTGCCACAAACTTAAGGCCCTCATGGCCCAGTTACCCCACAGACAAAAAACCCAAAGAGCCGGGTGTGCTGTCACATGGCCAGCTACAGACAGGAAGATCAGGAGTTTAAGATGATCTTCAGCAATATAGAGTTCTAGGCTAGCTTGGGTTATGCGTGACCCTGACTCAAAAACCTAAACCAATGAGACCCTTGAAAGCCAAACAAAAATAGAAATAAAATCCAGACCTAAAAATTAAGAAATACATTTACTGCATGGGAAAAAATATCAAGTTAATGGAAATAGAATTTTAAGACTGATGTAGCACAAACATTAAAACCAAATTTCTTTGGAACAATATTTAAATCATTCTCTTCACTTTCATTTGATCACCTTTAGCAGTGCATGCATTTACTACTTACAGCCACCCCATACATGTAAAACAATCATAGAAAACATACATCTCTCATTTCTGGCTGGCCATTCAACAGTCACTTCTTTTTGATGGAATTTTCATTATTTTAAATGACAGGGAACTCATCGAGTGTGTTCATGAGAAAATGCGATGGGTAGGGGGCAGGAATGTCACTTGAGGGAGTTTTAAAGGTGAATAAGAAGTCAGAAAGAAAAAGAGAAGTGTGCAGTGTGCATAGGCAGTTCAACCATTAAGGGAGCCTAAATAAAAGGGGCATGACTTCTATTTTTAACCATGGACTTTGACAGAGATTTCAATCCTGGAGATAGAAATGGTTGGGGTAATAGATGAATATAAATGCAAAAGATATAGAGAGAATGGATTGATACAGCAGACATGGAGAGAGGCCAAGCCTTTGAGAGAGTAGAAGAGCAGAGGGCAGAGGAATCTCTGCTGAAGCAGGACAAAATAAGGAGTGGTAGTTTGTAGAGTCAGTGGAAATGTGATTAAGTTAAAACTCAGTAGCTCTTCTTTCCTCCAGGGACGTAGGAAAACGGAATGAGGAGCTGAAGAGGGTATTGCAGGAGGAAGGGGGAGTTCACAGTGTGTTGTGAGGAGAATGCACCATAGGATTAACGTAGGGATTGGAAGATCAAGTTCACTTTACATGTTAATTTGATAAAGAAGTTCATTTATTTGAAAGGTAATTGTCCACTAGCTGTGAGAATTTCTCTTACAAAATTCAATCACTTGGCAGCAAGCTTGAAAAATGAGTGCCATTGTATGTATAGATTAGAATTCTGCTAGGTTACTTTGATAAAAAGAAAGATGGGTGGAAGTCGGATTATTACTAAAGGAAGACAAAAATGAATGTCCACAGATTTAAGATGAATGAAGGAAGGAGTGAAGGTAAGTGTAGCTGCTATATTGTGGAACAGATGCAACAAGTGGGTTAGCATTCCTGAGGAGATAACTGGTAAAGAAACTGACACAGGAGTCCTGACCACAGTAGTCTTCAAATGCTTTCTTGATCCTATAGCAAAGCTGCATCAGGACAATTCTTCAAGATTTATCAAATATGTAGACTCACTGAATAAAAATAGAATTCATAGATTCCCCCCTTATTTCACTCACTATGTATGTTGATGTTCATTAGGCATCCTTACTGCTACATATGAACAAAAACTCTCTATAGTTCTGAACTAAGTTTCCAGTAACTCCTGAGCATTATAATCACAAGTTGTGTTGAGCTAAAGTAGGATGTTCTCATGTCTAAGAACTGAGTCATTTAAAGGAGTCTTTTGGATAACCCGTAGTCCTCCCAGGTTGCTCCCAGGGTTTTTCCTCTCCTCATATACAGCTCTTTCCCGGTGCATCTGTATCTCCTGGATCACAGAGCATCATGTGTGACACTTTCCCAGCATGATGCCCTGATTAATTTTGTCAGGATTAGATCACTCACCCTAACTTGAGAAATATACACTGTGTCACCAAAGACCCAAGTCATGTGCAGTGGCTACAGCTGTCTTTCCGAGCAAGAACAATTAGACCCAACTACAGAATTATATTTTTCTATCCTGCACCACTGGTTCTGAAATTAACAGAATGTTTGTTTTAAATTGAATAATTTATATTAATTTGACACAGTTGTTATATTCACTTTTGTAATTTTCTATTGTTTCCCTGTGTGTACTTTAGTGGGAAATTTTATGAATTGTCACCCACCATCCATGATATTAAGAGTCATATTGTATTTATTTTACTACAAAAATAATTGGCTTATAAAATCCCTTTTCAAAATATATGTATCCCTGTTTTTGTTGTCGTTGCTCTTATATGTTTTCTCTGTTCACAGAGTTCTACAATTATCATCACCACTATGTAATTTTTAAAAATGTCAACTTTTCCAAAATGAACCCATTGCTTATTAATATTCATTCTTGATTCTAAACACCATTTTCAAATTCTATGAACTTACCTACCTCATACATTTAACGGGAAGGGGGAAAGTCAAGATACAAAAGGATATATAACCAACCATAACAACTTATTTTCCTCAAACGAGCCCCTCAGGCCACAGTTCCGCCACCTTTCTACAGTCAGTTCAATGGTCAGAACCTCACTATCTAATTGTCTTTTAGAAACACTTTAAAACAAAGAAATGTGCTTTACTCTCATAAGCATCCTTGATCACACAGTACGGTTGTGAACATGAATTGTTTATGTGTACATAGGGTTTCTTTTCTTTTCTAGACAAAATCTCATGTATCCCAGACTGGCACTAAATTCACTATAAAGGTGACTTTTTGAACTTCTGATCCCTCTGCCTTTAGCTCCCAAATACTGATTTTAGTCATGTCCCATTATGTTTCAGTTTATGCAGTTTTTAAGGCTTCATATGTGCTGGGCAAGCATTCTACATGCCGAGCCATATTCCACCATTTAGATCCTGGATATACATTTTAAATTCTCAGTATGTAACCAGTGGTTAAATTAATGAGTCATGGTTACATGAGTTAAGGAGTCACTTTCAGAATCATTTATTTTATACAATGATCATTTACTCTTTCCAGCTCTGTTCTCCTTTTCTTTAGGTGTTAAAATTATATTCTCTTGGGACTAATTAGTCTACAAATTCAATGGCTATTTGTTTCGGGAAGACTGTAAGGCGTTCTGCAGAGTGCGATAGGTGTTTGCTGCAGCTTTCATCATGCCTCCTGCTGAGTTCAATGGAAGCCTACTAGTGTGTGAGTTCAGGCTTTCTGGAGCCCATACCCACAACTGGGCTCATCAGTGACTGCTGAATACTCAGGGTTAGTGGCTAGTCTTTAGATAGTGACGTATCATGTAGGTTTAGGTGTGAAAAATGGCATCACAAGAGCTAGATGTAGCAGGCCATGTCTCTAATCTCCATATCTGGAGGCTAAGGTAGCACACTAGACTGGGTTACATAAAGGGTTTTATATAACCCTAGGATACATGACAAAAACCTTATATCAAATTTTCAAAGTAAGTAAATAAACAAATATAAAAAGCAAAGCAAATTCCATCATGCCACCACTATCTTAATGTTGTCAGATCCATCCTCACCGAAGCATGGGTTTTCCTTAAAAAGCTCTGTATTAAGTCTCACTAGGGTTTCCACTTCAAACTAAGTAAGATGTTTTCCCCTTTTGCTTGCATCGTATGAATTAAACAAGAGCTGGTGTGTAAGCTAGTTGATTAATCTCCTTTGAAATTAAATGATACTTTAATAATAGTAGTGCTTGTCTTTGAATGACTTGTAGAGGATATGTGGAACTTTTTTATCACTCTATCTACAAAACCATGCATGAATTGTTCAAGAACTCCACAGGTGTTTCTAACCACAGTTCCCAGATGCAGCAATTAAAGCAGTTAGATGATTTAGCTACGTATAGCCAGGAATACAGGCAATACTCAAATATAAGACTATGTAACTTCAAAGTCTTAATTTTATTATTACTACAAAAGTCTCATAATAATCACATTTATGTTGAGTCAAATAGGAATTTGAGGCTTCATTTAAAAA
>JADRCD010184443.1:0-14339 GCA_019843815.1 Montemys delectorum
AATCTGTTTTCAGGGGATGGTGCCCCCATAGGCCTTTTGACAATGTGACGTTTTTAAGGATGGTTCTGGCCAGTTTGGGGGACCCCGGATGCTGTGGAAAAATTACTGCAGTCCCTTGTAGAGAACTTGTCTCGTCTTTCTCACTGAGTGTCTTTGGTCCCCATTTATCTCTTCAAATGAAACAAATAAAATCTGGTCATCTTCTATCATGCCTCTTTTCAGCTGGGGAGTCCTGTATATGTCTCTTTCTCCTTTTTAAATCTGCTATAAAGACGTGAATTTTCTCCCCGTATCTCTCAGTCTCAGGTCAGCTTTTAAAATTTTCAACATTTCTTTCATAGATGCCTTTCCTGTCTCTATTTTTGACTTCATTGTAAAACCAGTCTGATCTGTTAAGGAAGCTAAAGTTGGCTTTTCAAGCCCACCCTGTTTCCCTTTGATTACCCAAGCACACAGAACTCCTAGATACAGAATATTCCAGGTTTTGAAAACACGTTTGAGTTTGCGTTCATTTTATCGAGTTCTTTTGTTTCATCAATTTTGCTCACAATCCTTTTTATCTTCCTTTTCAAAATGCATCATCTGTTTACTGAGTTTACTGAGTGAGAGAGCTGACTGGAGGCAAGGCACATTTCTCCATACTTGGAATCCTTCCTCAGACCAAAGAGGTATCATTTTCTGTCATTTTAAGTAAAATGGCATAATCCCACCACAGTGCCACCGTTCTTGTTGCTGGAACATATAAAGTCAGATTCTCATATAATTTCCAAATATTGTGCTAATTTGAGGTAATATAGAATGGGGGTGGAGTGATTTTTAAAAGGTACTAGACAGGGAACAACAGTGTGAAGGGTGTCCATCTCATTCTTCTTTTGGCTTGAACTCAGTTGCTGAGCAAGGAGGTCTCCTGTATAAAATAAGTCAAAACCGAATGTCACATAAACCCCAAAGTCTACATTTTGATTTTAATTATTTATCTGGTACACATGTATGTTCATGTTTATAGGTACACCATACATATACATGTAGCACAGAGAGCCTCAATGGCTTTTTAAATTTATGGATTGATTTGTCAGTTGATTTAGATGGGGTCTCTCACTGAACCTGGAGTTCACTAGTTGGCTAGGCTGGCTCCCCAGTGAGCTTTGTGTCTCCACAAAGCTGGGGTTACAGATGTGTTACCACCTCTAGCTTTTCACCGTGAGCACCAGGGATCTGAGCTCGCATCCTCATGCTCATGTGAAAGGCATTTTCTGGCTGAGCCACTACCTCTGCCCTGCCCCCACAGAAAAGGGTTCAGGTCCTAGCTGCCTACCTAAGAAACAGGCAGACAGCTTCCTCTTGTCTCCTAAACCCTGTGCAGAGAAAGAGACCCTTTCTCTCAAAAGAAAACCCATGTTTCAGCTACCCTTGCTCTCTACAGCCTGTGCCAATGCCCCCAAGCAGATTTCTAAGGTTCCAATTTGCCGTCCTCTTACTTAATGCCCCAAGTGACCAATAATCCACGAATTCCAGCCTGTTAAGGAATACCACGAGCTCCAAAGCATTGTAAAGGGCAGAGTCCCACCCCATCGAGGCTCTGCAGCTGAAGCTCTAAACTGTCCCTTACTGTTGTGGTATCCAAGAGTGATATGTGTCTTCCAAATGACAGTCCCCAGCTAGTGTTTAAGGGTCTCAGTGTGTGTGCTGGGTAATAGAATGTCCACAAATACACTCTTCTTTCTGACTTGAGCTTGGATCAATTGTGGGGAGTCAGCTCTGTTGATAAAGGTGTTGGGGTATAGTTTACCCTGAGTCACACTCAGCCACCCCGGCCCCAGGTCTATGAGAGAGCAGAACAAAACCCTCACTCATGAGGATAGCCAGTCCAAAAGACAGGAGTGGTGAGCTGACAAGCAGGGGACAGGACTTGTGTTCTAAGTCTTTCTATTGCTCTTATGGCTTAAATGTTCTTCCTTCTCTTCCATGGGAAAGAGTAAGGAGATAAGAAAAGCCAGTTTGTAATTATTTGTGTGTATACATGTATATGTGTGTGTGTGTGTATGTGTGTTTGTGTGTGTGTGTTTGTGTGTGTGTGTTTGTATCTGTGTGTTGTGAGGTATACTGTATGGTGTGTAGTGTGTGCTGTGGTGTGTAATGTATGGTGTATGGTGTGTGTATCTGTTGTGTGTGATATGCTGTATATGTATATGTGTTTGAAAGCCTGTGTGTGGTTGTGTGTTGAGTGTGTGTTGTGTATGTTATGGTATGTGGTGTGTGTATCTGTTGCATATGATGTGGTGTGTATGCATTTGTGTGCATGGTTGCATGGGTGTGTGTATGCTTGTGTGTGTGTATGTATGTATGTATGTATGTATGTATGTGGGGGGTATGGGCGTGTGTGTGGTATATGTATTTGTTGCATATGTTGTGGTGTATATGTGTGTGTGTGTGTGTGTGTGTGTGTGTTTGGGTGCATGTATGTGTATGTATGTATGTGGGGTATGGGCATATATGTGTGGTGTGTGTGCTGTGGTGTATGTTATGTATGTATCTGTTGCATGTTGAGTGGTGTGTGTGTATGTGGGTGTTTTGTGCACATGTATGTATGCCTGTGCACTTGGAGGGAGGCCAGAGAAAGTTGCTGAGTATCCATCTCCACTGCTGTCATCCTTATTTCTTTGTGCCAGGGTCTCTCAATGAACCTGGGGCCTGTCATTTTGTGGCTTGCTTGGCTGTCCAGAGAGCTCAGGAAACCTGTTTCTACCTCCTACCCCCCAGCACTGGAGTTATAGGTACTCCTGCCCCTCCTTCCCAGTGCTCCTGCCCAAGCCCCACTTTTTACGAGGTGCTAAAGATCTGACCTCAGGTCTCTATGCTTTTGTCACAAGTGCTCTTCTGCTCTGAGTCACCCCCTCAGACCCAGGAATGCTATGTTAATGGAATGCTTTCCTCATGGACACACAAGGAATTCATGTGTAAGTGTGTGTGTTGGGGGAGGTGGTACTTGTGTGTGTGCACGGGAATTCTTTGGCGGGTGTCTTCCCCAAGACTTATACCTTATATGGTTCTTAAAAGAAAAAACTACAACTTTCCAAGGATGTTGTAGGGGACTCGAAACATCCTTGGTTATTCAGTGTCTTCTGCTCAGTTTGTGTCCAAGCACGCTGTGTTCTAGTGTGGATTAATCAAAATCAGAGCTACCTCTACTGACTGAAGGTCTCCGAGAATCAGCACTTTGGGAGTTTTTTTTTTTTTAAGTTCATTTTGTTCTTTTTCAACTGTTTCCAGAATTTTCCAGCTCCAACATGTGCTGCTGACAACAGGAATTTACATATGTTCTTCAGAGCATAATGATGTCTTCCAAAAGTCAGTGGCTGGGCAGGCCCATTTCACAAGGTACAGGTACACCAGATTCGTAATTGTAAAGTTCCTGGGCTCAACACAATTCTTACTTTTTCTGAGGCGTGATGTCCATCTTGGTTTCTATGTCTTCTGATTGTAAACCAAATGGGATCAGTCGATTAGCTAAGATAGACGCTAAAACCTCAATAGATAAACTTTAGGCAAATTCAATTGCTCCCTGTGCCTGGGCCTTTAGCGCAATGCTGGGATCACAAAATCTTTATGTAGTGAAGATGGTGGCAAATTATTAGTTATGGGGCATTTGAAAGCCATGAATACTTCTTAAAACTCAGTACTTTTGAAGTAACAACATTAATAATTAATACTAATACTACTACTAATAAATGGTACTTCCAAAAATCTTGAGTTTGCAGTAACCTGCTTCGAATGCAGGGTGGCTGCTGTGTTATCACTCTGTGTCCTGAGCGAGGGTTTATGGTGGGTGGTTTCGTGATACATTCCTGAAAAGCCTCCAGATTTCAAATATACACTATAAACTCCTTATGAAAGCTGCAGCACCAGTCTGTTTTATGGATGGTGCCACACCTCCTTCAGATTAAATAGCTCTGCTCCTTTTCCTGTGATCATTTAACGATAAAAGGTGGTTATAGAAAACGTGTCTACACATCTGAACATTAGGTTCTGATCCAGTTGACTTAAGTCTCACCTCAGGCATTCACAGTGCTTTCAAACATCATTTATATGAGATAAGTGTGTCCATGTTTACTGCTGAAGGAGATGAGACTGAGAAAAGTTTAAAGCACAATTATTGAGCCATAGAAACCATCAGTAGAAGCTGGTGTGGTCCGTGCAGTGGAGGCCTCGCAGTGACATGGAGGGAAAACACTAGTGGAAGGAACAGATGAAGACAATCTCAGCCCCAGAGATCCCCATGAAAGAATTTTAGGAACCTGAGGACTCCTCAGGTCATACTTTGGAAAATGCTAGTTTGAATTTATTTTTGTTTCTTTTCATTAAAAAAATAGTGTTTTTAGTTAGGGGCAGTGAAACACTATGGCCAAAAAGCAAGGTTGGGAGAAAAGGGTTTATTCAGTTTACACTTCCAAATCACTGTTTGTCATGGAAGGAAGTCAGCACAAGAAGTCCAACAGGGCAGGAACCTTGAGGCAGGAGCTGATGCAGAAGCCACGGAAGCTGTTGCTCATTGTCATATTCTTCATGGCTTGCCCGGCTTGCTTTCTTATAGAACCTAGGACTAGCAGTTGAGGGTAGCCCCACCTACAGTGGGCTGGACCATCCCCCAATAATCACCGGTTAAGAAAATGCCCTACAGATTTGCCTGCAGCCCTATTTTATTCATTCATTCATTCATTCATTCATTCATTCATTCACTCATTGACTTTACATCCTGACATCAGCTCTTCCTTTCCTCCGAGTCTCACCCCACAAGCTCCTTTCCCCCACTGCCCCCCTCTCCTTCTTCTCTGAGAAGGTGGAACCTTCCTGAGTATCACCCCACTTTGGCACATCAAGTCACCGCAGGACTAGGAGCATCCTCTCTCACTGAGGCCAGACAAGCCTACCCAGCTAGGGGAAGGAGATCCACAGGCAAGCAACAGATTCAGAGACAGCGCCTGCTCCAGTTGTTGGAGGACCCACATGAAAACCAAGCTGCACATCTGCTACATATGTGCAGGGCTGGGTGAGGTAGGTCCAGCCTATGTTCACTTTTTGGTTGGTTGTTTAGTTTCTGGGAATCCCCAAGGGTCTAGGTTATTTGACTCTGTTGCTCTTCCTCTGGAGTTCCTATCCTCTTCGGGTCCCTCAATTCTTCCCCCAACTCTTTCACAAGACTCCCTGAGCTCCATCTAATGTTTGGCTGAGGGTCTTTGCATTTATTTCCATCAGCTGTTGGGTGGAGCCTCTCAGAGGACAGTTATGCTAGGATCCTGTCATACATGTCCTTTTGGGTCTAGGTTACCTCAATCAGGATAATATTTTGAAGTTCCATCTATTTGCCTGCAAAATTCTTGATGTCCTTGTCCTTAGTAGCTGAGTAGTATTCCATTGTGTAAATGACCCACATTTCCTTTATCCATTCTTCAGTTGAGGACTATCTGGGATGCTTCCAGTTTCTGGCTAGTACAAGCCAGAAGGGCCTACAGCCCTATCTTATGGAGGCATTTTCTTAACTGAGGTTCCTTCCTCTCAGATGGCTTTAGCTTGTGTCAAGTTGAAACCTATATAGCACAGTGTGTTTGTGTAGGTGTGTTTAAGTGGATGTGTGTGTTGTCAATCAGGCACATCCATGGCCAGCCAGAAGTGACTTCATGACGACAACCAAGTATCTTTAGGGCAAGCTTGCCAGGAACCCAGCAATGAGACATGCCAGCTCTAGTGTCCCAAGAAATGACAGCATAGCTCCTGCGTCTGTCCCTTTGCACATGCTCCACGGCCTCTGTCACATGTCCCTTTGCGCATGTGCCACAGACCTGGTAAACGTTTTGTTTTCTCTACCACCCCCCCCCCAGAGGCTGCCTCAATTTCCGCTCCCAGTAAACCTTCCATGTGAGACATGTTGCATGATGTGACTTGTTTGGGACTCACCACTTACTTCTAACAGTGTGTGTAGGTGCATTCAGAGTCCAGGAGTGGACATCTGGTAACCCCTCTAATACTCTCTGCCTCATCCTCTTGAGATTGGGTATCTCACTGAGCTTGGAGCTCACTGGTTTTTGCCTAGGCTGGAGGCTGACAAGCCATGTTTTTGTGGATGACACCCCCAGCACATGTTACAGGCATATGGGGCCTGCTCTTAGCTTTTTATGTGGGTTCTAGTGATTTGAACAGGGGTCTTCATTCTTGTATAGCAAAGCTCAGGACCACTAAGTCACCTCTCAAACACTGCTTATTTATTTTGTATTTTTGAGACTGGATCTTGTGTGGTTCAGGCTGGCTTCAAACTTTGTAGTCGAAGCAGGCCTTGAACTTCTAACCCTCCTTCCTCTACCTCCTAGATGATGGCAGACATTCACCTCTGTACTCACGCATGCCATGTTACCGTTTAAGATTTACCAATACCTTGTGTGCGCTCGTTAAGCAATCAAGTGGTGAATAGTTTAAAAACTGTAGTTTCTAACCGTGGTTTTAGAATCAGCCAAAACTGTTCTTGGCTCCAATTCTCTCAGTTGCTAGGTGTGAGGTCGTGGTCAAACCTTGCCAGCAATCAGACCCCGGGTTTCCCGAGTAAAGTGGGAGCATGAGTGGTTACCGTGAGGGCATACAGGGACCCCTGAAAAACCTAACTCATGAGAGGTCTTCAGCACTGATATCTGGGATAGAAGAAAAACAGAGCCAAACACTTCTCTGCTGCCAGGCTCCCCCATCCTCCCTGCAGGGAAAGGGCTTTACTGATTACTGTGGTATGAGAGAGCAAGTGCTCCTGGGAGGAATGGCTGGGAGAGAGGTGGAAGGCAGCTTTCAGCCTCCCCCTCATCCTGTGCCCTCTTTCCCTATAGTGTGTTTATCTTTAAATGCTTTGATCTAAAATGAGCTATTCCGAGCACTTCCAGAGTCCAGGCGTAATTGTTTCTCTCTATTTACACCGTGTAATTTTGTCAGATGAAGTTTTGCTGCTGTTGATACAGTAAGGGAAGGTCTTACTGTCTCCTCCTGATGTCTGCCCCTGTTTCGAGCTCTCAGGTGCTTTCTTAGGTGGTTTGATCACACCCTTTGTTCCACAGGGGTTTCTTTGCCCTTGAGCCTGGTGCCAAATGAGTTTGAGGTGACTCTTCTTGGTAAGATGTGACCCAGTACCCTTTGTCATTTCCTCTTAGCTTTGAGGTTTTGTGTCAGCCCTGTGGGTGGGGCTGGTAGCTTTTGTTTGGAGACTTCCTCTAGGGTTGTAGAAGAAGGGCTGGCCTTGTTCTGTAGCCAGCAGAGACTATGTTGAGTTAGGGGATGGGTTCAGTATGTGGGAACCTGGGAGCCAGAGGCTTCTGGGATTTCCAAGGGGATGGGCTGACTCTCCTTCAGCTGCCATCAATTCCCAAGATACCTTCTGAATTTTCTTTCCCCACCTAGTGCCTTGGATGGTGTATTCCTGCCTATCTTTGTTTTCTAGCAATTCATGAAAGCTGAGCTTTCCTTCCTCCCATCCCGTCCCGTCCCGTCCCATCCCCTCCCCTCTTCTTTTCTCCCCTCTCCTCTCCTTTCCTCTCCCCTTCCCTCTTCTCCACCTCTTTTCTTTCCCTGTAGGTTTTGCACTATAACCCAAGGTTATCAGTCATTTTATGTTATCTTTGATGTGTTAGCAGAGTGTGAGCATCTTGAGCTACTTGTGATGCCCAGGGGTGGATTGGGGGCAGTCCTATGTCCTTATCCTCTCGCACAGTTACTGCCTCTCCTCATGACTCCATATAAAATGCACCATGACTATCATTCACTCTAAGTCCACCTGGTCTACAGGGGGTAAAATGAGACCCTGATTTGGAGAACAATTAAACTTATATTTCTCCTGTGTACAAACTAGGATGGACTCAGGGGATGAAAGCTGTGAACATGAGGTTCTTCCTCCCCTCTGGGAACAGGACAGAGACCAGACCTGTCACTCTCCTGAAGCCCCTGCACTAGGTTGGTGCCGAGTGGTGTGGTGTGCCCTTTAATACCACACCTTTTCAGAGGCACCTGCTGTTGCACTCTATCTTCAAATATGCTCTGGTTGAAGTAGTCAACATGACCAATGGTTCTGTATAACATACCTGCTATGGGAGATCAGTGGTTCTCATCCTTCTTAATGCTGGGACCCTTTAATATAGTTCCACTTTGGTGACCCCCCACAACCATAAAATTATTTTATTGCTATTTCCTAACTGCAATGTTGCTACTGTTATGAATCATAATGCAAATGTCTGTGTTTTCCGATGGTCTCAGGTGACTGCTGTGAAAGGGTGATTCGACCCCCAAAGGGGTCAAGACACACAGGTTGAAAACTGCTGGTCTAGATCCTTGAGTGTGTTTGTGTTGGGGGGCCATTCTTGAGAGCTGAGCTTTTCTGGTCTCTACAGTGGTAAGAGCAAGTCAAGGTCTCTGTGCTTTCTCCCTTGCAGAGAGTCACTGAATCAACCTCTTATTTGAAAAGTACCTTTGGGAAGTTGTATGGAGAAGTATGATAACACACTGACATTACATTTGAGCAACTGCATATAAGTCACACACACACACACACACACACACACACACACACACAAGATATTGTTGTAAGAAGCCACTGTGCTTACAGAAGTAGCTGGAAAGGACCCTGCCTTCCCTGTGTGGTAGCCTGCATGGCTCTATGGCTCTATGGCTCTATTTCACTACTGGCTTGATCTATATGTTCCTGATGAGCTCTCAGCCTTCACGCTCCTGGAGTCTGGCATTGCCTGGTAGTCTTGTCTTCTTTGAAGGGGTTCGACCTCAATGATGATGCAGTGTGATCAGGGAGACCATGCTGTGATACACACCCCACTCCTCGGAGATTTGGAGTTCTAGGTGACCATAGGCAGTAGTGTCAGGCTGGAGTGGCCCTGTGGTTGAGGATATGCAAGGGTCCTGTTCTTGTTACTGGCCCTGGATTTGTGGATCACCATTGATCTTTAATGCTTTATCAGTCACCAATTGATTGTGGTGCTAAATCTCGATTGTTTGGCTTAATGGGGTTTGGAATCACCATGGAAACGAATCTCTGGTTACATCTCAGAAGGACTTTCTATATTAGGCTACTTGAGATGGCAAAAGGTGCCTTAGATGTGGCTAATACAATTCCATAGGCTGGGGTCCTGGATTGGATAAACAGGCGAAAGTGAGCTAAGCACCACTATCTATCTCTCTCTGATTCCTAGCTGTGGATGAGTGTGACCCTGCCTTCTTCTTCTGCCATCAGACCTTCCTGGGTCTGATGGATTGAACACCCAGAATCCGAATCCAAAATAAAGCCTTCTCTCCTTAAGTTGCTTTGTCAGGCATTTTATCACAGCCCTGAGAAAAGCAGTGGATATGGGTACCAAGTCTCATCAACACAAAGGAAACTTGATCACGGCAAAACTTTCCTTTGAACCTATCTGGTCACAATACACAGGTAGCCTTGGAAACATGTCTGGAGTGTGTGTGTGTGTGTGGGGGGAAATCTGTGCTAAGATGTGTGTTGATGTCTCTAACTGAAAAACCTTTATCTTACCTCATCTGCATGATCAGGTCACTGTGCACCTATGACTCATGTGGAGGGTTTCTCAGAGGTGTTTCAGACCGATCTGCTGCCTGGAACTTCACTCACTTCCCCATCAAACCCCTTATGTGGAAGGAACAAAGCCACCTGCGAACATTGGCCCCGTGTTGGGCTTGTCTTAGTAGATGCATGGTCCCAAGTGAGGGAATATAATACCCCATCTTTCTGTCATGGAAATGAAGTGATGTAAAGTGATAGGTCCCAACAAAGGGCACCGATGACACCACACTCACCACCTTTTGAGGAGCAAAGCTGAATTTTAGATTCCACAGATTAGTGATAGCACATGAAAGAACAGATTGTGGCTTTGGGGGGAATAGGGAGAATGAAGCCCTGCTGGACCAGTGCCACTCCAGAGCACAAGGCTCCTGGGCAGGGGAGGGGCTGTGGGGCAGAGGGAGGGGGGAGAACATCATTGTTTTAGAAGTACCTTGAAAGGGCTACCAAGTCAGTATGGTTACAGTGATAAAAGCAGACATCAAGACTGCAAACCCAGGTGAGTCTCATGCTGCGAATTCAGGCTTGATGCCTCAGGATTCTTATGTGTATGGAGTTGTGTCCCACAGTTTTGATTTTGATTTGCCTGCTGGCTGGTCTTGATGACTCTGACCTGCTTGGTAGGCATTCCCAGTCTACCTTGGTGAAGGTTCTTCATGTGTCTTTCCCTATTTTTGTTGGATTGTTTTCATTATATGATTGTTAGACATTTTCAGATATGAGTCCTGGACTGGATGAATAACTTGCAAATTAAAAGATCTATGACTCTTCTGTATATTGGGGGGAGGGGAAGTAGAATAGAGAGGTGTCAAAAGAAAGGAATCGAAAAAAGACCAGGGCTGGAGAGATGGCTCAGTGGTTAAGAGCACTGACTGCTCTTCCAGAGGTCCTGAGTTCAATTCCCAGCAACCACATGGTGGCTCACAATCATCTGTAATGGGATCTGATGCACACTTCTGGTGTGTGTCTGACAATAGCTATGGTGTGCTAATATAAATAAATAAAAATAAATAAAGAAAAGAAAAGAGAAAAGATCAAATATAGATAAGGCTGCCATGATATCGGTCCAGGAGAAGGATATGGAAAGAGAGAGTCTATTTTTGCAAGCATGAGTTTTGTAGGTTTGCTTAAGGATGACCACTGCATTTTTTAGGAAGGAAACCATCCACTGGTCAATGTCTACCCACAGGGGTGCAGCCTCCCTTTCTCAGACTGATTATAAACAAGATTTATTTATTTTTAACTATGCGTCTCTATCTGTGTGTGGATGTGTGCACATGAGTGCAGATACCAGTTGAGCCAGAAGAAGCTGTTGGATCCCCTGGCCTGAGTTTCAGATGTCCATGAGCTACCCACCATGGATACTGAGAACGGAACCAGGGTCCTATTGAGGAACAGGAAACGCTCTTATACTCCTGAGCTATCTCTCTTGTCTGCACCTCATGTCTCCCAGACCTTAGACATGGTGATGTGATGCCTGTAGAGACAGGCTGGCTTAGACATGCTTATAACATGGTTCAGTTTCCAACTCAGCTGGCCATGGTCTCCAGCTCCTAGGGCCCCTGCTAGGGCTATCTAGTGAAGCACATAGCATTTGCATCCTGTGGTTGTCCTTACTTAAGGGCTACTTTGCAAGAAGAGTGTGAGGGAGACAAAAGTATATGGGACTTCTCTTAGAGAGTAGATGGTGATTCTTTATGAAGGAGAAGATGGGTTGGAGGAATTTTGAATTTAGTTCTCTAGATGTTGAATCTGGGACAGCTGGTTGGTTTTTTTTTTTTTTTTTTCCTTTCCACGTCAAAGTGGAAATTTAAATATCAGGAATGGATCTTATAGTCAGTTTCAGTGAAGACTTTCATTCATGACAGTGTAATATTGCCTGTCCCCCACACCCCAGGCTTGCTCCCACAATTGCAAGGTTCCAGTCTTGACCTCTGCTCTGCATGACTCTGCTCACAGATGACACAGATGAGGAAGGACTACCGCAGGCATTACATAATGAGCTCAGCTGAGCTGTGAAACTGGCGATGGAAAGAACACAGAGCATAAGGCTGGGATCAAAGCAGCCTGGGTTCCGTTAGGCACCACTACTCCGTGGATCCTTGGGTGTAGCTGCTAGCTCTAGGATGAGGGCCCTACCTTTTCACTGTCTTTAAATCCTTTCAAGATCTGCTTTTTGATTCAATATTTAATAGCAATTGACTCAGTCATACTTGTTACAGTCACTCATAACTCATGTTTTTAAAAACATACTTTGGATTTATTTTACTCTCTGTATATGAACGTTTTGATTGTATGTGTGTAGGTGTACCATGTATATGCCTATTGGATCCCCTAGAGCTGGGTTTATGGATGGTTGAGTTCCATCCTATGGATGCTGGGTATCAAACCCAGGCCTTTTGCAAGAGCAACAACTTAACCACTGAGCCATCTCTCTGTCCCTATAACACGTTTGATAGCTACCGTTTATACTCTAGGTGTACCCTGTATTCAACTTGCATTGGCTCATACTATCTGCCTTGGGTATTAGCAAACCATGAAACAAACTTCCCTCTCAGGCACTACTGTAGGGTGTACATGGGGGTAAGGCACAGGGAGCATCCATCTTGCTCTTGTCTTCTCCTCCACTAGGCTGCCCCAGGAACAGAGGAGACCTACTTATGAGGTTCTTGCTGCTCTGACCTGTGACTATCAGATACTGTCACTCTCCACTGTTTTCATCTTACACCTGAGAGCTGTATTGGACCACATCCAGGATCAGTCACCACGATGACGCAGGCACTTTGGAGGTCACTAAATGAGGTCTTCTCATGCCCACTGTTCTCTCATAGCTTTGTCTAATACAAACAATGATGCATCTGTTGGAGCGGCTTCATTTTCTTGTACAAGTGGAGGGCTGTGCGCACGTCTTGCTTTGATGGAAATGTGGTATTGCATTTACCTGTCCCTGTGGAGCAGTGTGACTGTGTTTACATAGCGTTAATACAAAAGCACCAAGACAGCATAGCCCTGAGCTCTGGGATCCCTTTCAGGCAGAGTTTGGCTCAAATTTCCTTAATATGGTGCCATTTAGGGCTCGGACATTATTTCTGCCTATCCCAACTTGTTCATGGTAATATGTGAAAGCAATACAAATGCCCCAGATTTTCAGGTCTATGAATAAAACTGGGCAGATATTCCACACGAGAGCATGCCCAGTATTCTTTTATTGGCTAGAAGGGGGTCCCTGTACCCACATATATTAAAGTGTGCACCTGCCTTCAATAAGCCTG
The DNA here is from genome assembly GCA_019843815.1 of Montemys delectorum. Taxonomy (NCBI): domain Eukaryota; kingdom Metazoa; phylum Chordata; class Mammalia; order Rodentia; family Muridae; genus Montemys; species Montemys delectorum. The sequence goes on from JADRCD010184443.1 coordinate 12,877, forward strand.
AATCAGCATATGTAAGTGAACTGCATGCCAAATTTGGCTTGTAAATCAAGAATAAAAAGAGCAGACGTGTTTCTGGGCAAGGGAAAAAGTGAAGAGGCTCAGTGGAGATTTGTGAGCTGAAAATGATCAGTCAAGCCCATGAAATCCTCTGAAACAGCCCGTGAGTTTGTAGTAGTTTTCAGATTTCAGAGAAATAAAGGGAAATTAGCTAAATACTCCCCCAATGCTGCCCAGAGTTATGATGTCATATGCATTGTGTAATTTTAAAAATCCCTGTTCTTTCTACCATCATGGAAAACAGAAGGCAGAAAAAAAAAATCCATGAACATAGCTGTTGGATAATCCACTTAATGCTGGTACAAAACAAAACGAAACAAAACAACCAGTCCTGGCACTTGAGTGAGTGATAGTTATGCCAGTAAAGCTATTGCTGCAAAAGCATGAGGACCTGAGTTCAAATCCCCAGCACTCAGGTAAGGAACCTGGGCATGTAATTAATTCTAGTATTGGACAGGCAGACACAAGTGTATCTCTTGAGTTTTCTGGCTAATGGCCTAGTCCCCTTGGCAAGTTCCATGTCAATGAGAGACCCTGTCTCCAAAATCAAGGTAGATGCCCCTGAGCAACATCAGCAAGGTTGTCCTGTGTTTTTCACGTGCATGCACAGACATACAGGTACACAGACACACAGATACATACACACTTGAAAACATACATGATCATGCACATAATCATACACATGAACATACATATGATCATACACACAGATTCATGCACTGAGCATAGTGTCCTTAAGCATCCCATTGACCCAGACTCAGATTCTGTGAAAGGGTATAGGATTGCACTGAGTCAGTAATTTCTGCTTGTCTGTCTGCCTGCCTGTCTGCCTGTCTGCCTGTCTGTCTATCTGTCTGTGTCTGTCTCTATTTCGATCTATTTCTATCTCTGTCTCTTTCTCTGATTTCTTCCTCTCAGTCTCTCTTGTCCCTCTTTTTTCTTTCTCTCTTCCTGTTTCTAGTTTATGTATGTGTGTTCCTGGGGACAGAACCTAGGACCTCTTGGTATACTCTCTTACTGAGCTGTAATCCAGATAGCAAATAATTTCTGATGTATATCTGTTTGGAAGAGGTTAAGAGAGGAGGTAGAGAGAGGGGCAGTAGAAGGAAGAAGAGGATGAGGATGAGGAGGAGGAGGAGGAGGAGGAGGAGGAGGAGGAGGAAGAGAGTGAGCGAGAGAGAGGGTGGGAAACAAGCTAGAGATATTCATTTAGCTTGGTGTCTGAGTGGTATAGACTATGGACTTAAACATAATTTTCCAGGATTGGAAGAAGACAAAGGGGGAGGCAGAAAGCACACGCTGATTGCTTTTGGCAGCTCAGAGTTGTAAGACTACCCAGGCTACTCAGTGAGATGGAATTGCTTGGTGGCCAGAGAACAGATGAGAGTGGGCTGCACCAAGGAAGG
>JADRCD010184447.1:13309-25607 GCA_019843815.1 Montemys delectorum
TCTCTCTCTCTCTCTCTCTCTCTCTCTCTCTCTCTCTCTCTCTCTCTTTCTCTCTCTCTCTCTTTCTTCTCCCTCTTTTTCACATGCACATACAAAAACACATATATACTCATTCAAAAAGATACTTTGTTAAGTATAATTCTGGGAACAGGCATTGGTCTCTGAGTATAGAGCACAAAAGCCCTGAATTCTCAGATGTCATACCTCATGTACTCTCAGACACTTAGCAGGATAGGAAAGAAAACCAACAACTATTGCAAGAGGCTTTCTGTTTGACCTTTAATTTTAATGAGAGATACTTTACCATTAGAGATCGATTAATGCAATTTATATTAATAGACTGAGAGAAATAAACGTATATTAATAAAGAACAAAAGTACTATGAAACTCTCAATCCACTTATGCTAAAACTTACTTTGCAAACAATATGGCTGTAATCCTTATCAGGTAATCGCATTCTTATATTACATGTATTACTTTTTTTTTCTTTCTTTTTTTACACTCCAGGTTTTATTCCCCTCCCTGTCCACCCTCCAACTGTTCCACATCCCATAACTTCTCCCTGCCCCCTGTCTTCAAGAAGATGTTACCCCATTCCACTCCACCAGACCTCTCCACTCCCTGTGGCCTCCAGTCGTTTGAAGATTAGATGCATCTTCTCTGACTGAACCCAGACCCAAAAGTCCTCTGCTGTTTATGTGTTGAGGGCCTCAAATAAGCTGGTGTGTGCTGCCTGTTGGTAATCAAGTGTCTGAGAGATTTCTGGAGTCCAGATTAATTGAGACTGCTGGTCTTTTTACAGGGTCTCCCTTCTTCTCAGCTTCTTCCAGCGTTTCCCTAATTCAACCACTGGTTAGCCGCCAATATCTGCATCTGACTCTTTCAGCAGCTTGTTGGATCTTTCAGAGGACAGTCATGCTAGGTCCCTTTTTGTGAGCACTCCATAGCCACAGTAATAGTGTCAGGCCTTAGGGCCACACATTGAGCTGGACCCCATTTTGGGCCTGTCACTGGACCTTCTTTTCCTTGGGCGTTTCGTTTTGTTTTGTTTTGTTTTGTTTTGTTTTTGTCCCTGCAGTTCCTTTAGACAAGAACAATTCTGGGTCAGAGTTTTTGACTGTGGGAAGGCAATCCCATCCATCATTTGATTCCCTGTCTTTTTGCTGGAGGTGGGTTCTACAAGTTCCCTCTCCCCACAGTAGGGCATTTCAACTAGGATCCCTTCATTTGAGTCCTGAGTGTCTTTCACCTCCCAGGTCTCTTCTACATTCTAGAAGTTCCCCCCAAGCTCCCAAGGTTGACTATTTACATTCTTTCTGCTGCCCCTCAGGACTTCAGTCCTTTCCTCTCATCCAGTACCAGATCATGTCCCCTTCTCTCCCACAACTCCATCCCCTTTCCGTCCCAGGTCCCTACCTCTTCCCCCACCCCCCCGTAGCTGCTTTCTTCTCCCTCCCAAGTGGGACTGAGGTGTCCTCATTTGGGCCCTTCAGTTTGTTGCCCTTTTTGAGTTCTACAGATTATATCTTGGGTATTCTGTACCATTTATTTATTTATTTATATTTATTGAATATTTTTATTAGATGTTTTCTTTATTTACAATATCTCCTTTCCCAGGTTCCCCTCCGAAAAAGTTAGCATTGAGTAGAGAGCTGTTCAGTTTCCACATATATGTGGGCTTTCTGTTGTTTTTTTTTGTGTGTGTGTGTGTGTGTGTGTTATTAAATATCACCTTTAGGCCATGGTGTTCTGATAGGATGCATGGTATTAGTTCAATCTTCTTGTATCAGTTGAGTGTTGTTTTGTGGCCAATTATATGGTGGATTTTGGAGAAAGTACCATGAGGCACTGAAAAGAAGATGTTTTCTTTTGTTTTAGGGTGAAATGTTCTGTAGATATCGGTTAAATTGTAACCTCTATTAGTTTCACTGTGTCTCTGTCTAGTTTATGTTTCAATGACCTGTTCACTGGTGATAATGGGATGTTGAAGTCTCCAACTATTATTGTGTGGGTTAAATGTGCATTTTGAGCTTTAGTAAAGTTTCTTTTATGAATGTAAGTGCCCTTGCATTAGGGGCATAGATGTTCAGAATTGAGACTTTTTCTAGGTGGTTTTTACCTTCAATGATTATGAAGTGTCCTTCCTCATCATGCTTGATAACGTTTGGTTGAAAGTCTATTTTATTGGATATTAGGATGGCAACTCCAGCTTGTTTCCTGGGAATATTTGCATGGAAGATTTTTTTTTCCATCCTGTTATTCTGAGATAGTGTCTGCCTTTGTTATTGAAGTATGTTTCTTATATGCAGCAAAATACTGGATCTTGTTTGTATATCCAGTCTGTTAGTTTATGTCTTTTTATAGGTGAGTTGTGTCCATTAATATTGAGACATATTAAAGACAGATAACTGTTGGTTCCTGTTATATTTGTTTTTGGAAGTGGCTTTATGTGCTTATGGTTATTTCTTTGGTTTTGTTGTAAGATGCTTGACATCTTGTCTTTGGTGTATGTCCCTTCCTTGTGTTGAAGTTTTCCTTCTAGGATCCACTGTAGGACTACATTAATAGGTAGATACTGTTTGAATTTGATTTTGTCCTGAAATATTTTGGTTTCTCAATCTCTGTTGATTGAGAGTTTTGCTGGATATAGTAGACTGGGCTGGCAATTGTGTTCTCTTAGAGTTGGCATGATCTCTGACCAGGCTCTTCTGGCTTTCATAGTCTTTGTTGAGAAGTCTGGTATAATTCTGATTGGTCTACCTTTTATGTTACTTGGCCCTTTTCCTTTACAGCTTTTAATATTCTTTCTTTGTTCTGTGCATTTAGTGTTTTGATTATTATGTGACAAGAGGATTTTATCTTCTGGTCCCGTATATTTGATGTTCTATAGTCTTCTTATACCTTTATGGCCATCTCTTTCTTTAGGTTGGGGAAGTTTTCTTCTGCGATTTTGTTGAAGATGTATTAAGGTCCTTTGAGCTAGGAATCTTTGTTCTCCTCTATTCCAATCATTCTTAGATTTGGTCTTTTCATTGTGTCTTGAATTTCATGGATGTTTCGGGTTAGGAGTTTTTATGTTTTTAATTTTCTTTGCCAGTTGTGTCAGTCTCTTCAAAGGCATCTTCTACAACTGAAATTCTCTCTTCTATCTCTTGTATTCTGTTGGTGATACATCTGTAATTCCTGACCTCTTTTCTAGGTTTTCCATTTCCAAGTTTGCCTCCATTTGTGCTTTATTTGTTGTTTCTATTTCCATTTTTAGGTCTTGAACCCTTTATGTAATGCCTTCATCTGTTTGATTGTGATTTCCTGTATCTCTGTAAGGGATTTATTTGTTTCCTCTTTAAGGGCTTCTACATGTTTACCCATGTTTTCCATTTTTTTCTTTTAGTGAGTTATTTATACTCACCTTAAAAGACTCTATTATCTTCATGAGATAGGGTTTTAGGTCAGATTCCTGATTTTCAGGTGTATTGGTGTATTCAGGGCTTGCTGTGGTTGAAGAACTGGGTTCTGATGATGCCCATATATATTGGCTTCTGTTGTGTTATGGTCTTGTGCTTTCCTCTCACCACCTAGTTATCCTTGGTATTTGCTGGTCTGGGTGACTCTGTCTGGAGTCTAGGTCTCCTGGCCATAGTAGACTTCCTTTAGGGCCTTCCAACTGGGGGCAGAGGAACTGCTGATCTTTTGCCCTGGCTACAGTTGATCTCCTGGGAGGCCTTCAGACTGTTGGGTCTTCAGAGGAGCAATCAAGCTGTTGTCCTGTGTGAAGCTATTCTCAAGGGTGTGTTGGGGCGGTGGAGCTTTGGATTGTAGTTTCTGTTTCCCTGTGTGCATCAGAACTCCATCCAGGGAGGCTTTCAGTTTGTTGGGTCAGTTGCGCTGCATGCCACAGAGCCCCTGGGAGGTCTTCATAGTTTGGTGTCGGTTGCCCAGTTGCCCTTGAATGCAGTGGATCTTCTAGGATGTCTTCGACTGCTGTGGTATCAGACCCCCTGAGTGCACCAGATCTCCTGGGATACTTCAGGATGTGGTATCAAATGCTGTGAGTGCAGAGGATTTTCTGGGATGCCTCAGGATATGGTTGTCTTCTGGGGAGAAGACTAGCAAGCAGTCTGTCCTAGCAGAGAGGCTATTTCTTTAGTTATATATTTGACGTATTTCATGATCAATAATGTTTATTAATATCTTGTGATTATAACTCAGTTATATTAGGTAATAACTGCTATCATGGCTAATTTTAACAGTGGTGACTATATATATTGAAATGAAAGGATTATGTGTCGAAATTCTAGGACTTAAACAAGAGTCTCTATAAAAGCACAGAATCTTCCTTGTTAGCTCTTTATGACCTCACATCACAAGTAATACATTTATAGTTTTTCTTTCTTTTGTTAATTTTTAAATGACAAACTTCTAGACATAAAACCAGATTACAAAAAAAATCCTTTTAAAATCACACAATGTCATGTTTTAAGTATATTCTGAGAGTTATTCAACAATCTTAAATTCAGATTATTACCTCAACTCCATTGAAACTCTGCAAAATAACATTTATTCTTCAAAATCAGCCCTGCAGCATCTAGCAGAAACTAACATGTTTTCACCTGTTGTGAATTTATGGCTTTAATATCCATCATAGAAAATTAGCTACTTAGTATTCTGATCAGAAGGTTATTTGATGAATGGATGGAAGGATGGATGGATGGATGGATGGATGGATGGATGGATGGATGGATGGGTAGATGGGTGGATTGGATAGACAGACAGACAAATAGACAAACAGACACAGACACAGATGGTGCACGCCTTTAATCGTAGTACTTGGGAGGCAGAGGCAGGCGGATTTCTGAGTTCGAGGCCAGCCTGGTCTACAAAGTGAGTTCCTGGACAGCCAGGAGAAACCCTGTCTTGAAAAAACAAATAAACAAACAAACAAACAAAAACAGAAACAAACACACACCAGATTGTAAATATGTGCCCTTTCTATCCACCTTCTGTTATTCTGCGTGTTTTCAAGGCTCATCATGTTGCAGCAAGTATCAGTATTTCATTCCTTCTTTTATCTAGACTATATTTAATTATATGACTATAGAGCACTTGGTTTATCCACTCATCCACTGATAGGGCATTTGGGCAATTTCTACTTTTGGCTTGTATGCATCATCTCTATTGATTTCAGTTCTTGCTTATCACTGATCTTGAAGCAGGAGCACTGTCTTAGTCAGAGTTTTACTGCTGTGAATAGACACCATGACCAAGGCAATGCTTATAAGGACAACGTTTAATTGGGTCTGTCTTACAGGTTCAGAGGTTCAGTCCATTATCATCAAAGGGGGAACATTGCAGCATCCAGGCAGGCATGGTGCAGGAGGAGCTACATCTTTGTCTGAAGGCTGCTAGTGGAATACTGGCTTCCAGGCAGCAAGGATAAGGTTTATAAAGCCCACAGACACAGTAGCACACCAACTCCAAGGCCACACCTTCTAATAGTGTTACTCCCTGGGCGAAGCATATACAAACAATCACAAGTACCATGCTTCATTTTGGGGGAGCTGCCAAACCATTTGAATGTAGTGGCTGTCTGTCCTATTTTACAGTCTCCCGAGCAATGCACAAAAAGTCTAATGGCTCCATGTCTTCAGTAATGCTAAAATTTTGTTTTTGTTATTTTTAATTTTTTTTTAAATTTAAACATTAAATTTTAATTTTGAAATATTTTTAAATTTTACTTTTTTATGAATATGAGTGTTTTGCCTACATGTGATATGTGTTTGTGCTGCCTGCAGAAGTGAGTAGGAAGTGTGGCTTTCCTATGAACTGGAAATGACTGATGACTGAATGACCATATGAGTCAAACCTGGGTTGTCAAACCTGGGTCGTCTTCAAGAGGTGCCAATTCTCTTAACTACTGAGCTCTCTCTCTCTTTCTCTCTCTCTCTCTTTCTCTCTCTCTCTCTCTCTCTCTCTCTCTCCTTCTAATGTATTTCTTTTTTTAATTAGATATTTTCTTTATTTACATTTCAAATGTTAATCCCCTTCCTGGTTTCCCCTCAGGGAAAAAAAAAAAAAACCCTATTCCCTCCCTCCCTCTCCCTGCTCACCAAACCACCCTCTCCCACTTCCTGGCCTTGGCATTCTGGCATTCCCCTACACTGGGGCATAGAGACTTCACAGGACCAAGAGCCTCATATGTAGCAAAGGATGGCTTAGTCGATCCACCTCTCTAGTCTCTTGACTGCTATGTTTATTTTGACCATAGTTAACATGACTTACTATCACATTTTGCTCTTGATATCTTGTTTATCTAATGTCCTTCATTACTTTGTTATTTACTAACTTGACCTTTGTAGAATCTACTCAAATCATTTGCCCATTGTGTGTGTGTGTGTGTGTGTGTGTGTGTGCATGTGGGTGCATGTGGGTGGATGTGAAGTATATGTGCATGCTTATGTGTATGCCTGTGTGCATTTGCACATGAAGCCATGTCTGTCTTCCTCAGTCATTATTTTTGGTGTTTATGTATGTCCAGTATGCACATAATGTACATGGTCCCATATATGACTGCACATATGGAGGGTACACATTCACATGTGCGTGCATGCATGTATGTGGAAGCCAAAAGTTAATGAATAGAGGCCTCCAGTATATTTTTCTATCTTATTCATTTAGATAGAGTCTCTCATATGAACTCAGGGATTACCCATCTGACTGGATTTCCCAAGGGTCCTTTATGTATTTGAGGGGTTTAGCAAAGAAATCACTGAAGGGACTGATCCATGGCTAGGCAGAAGATTTTTGTGGTAGCTGAGAGAGCAAGAATAGCCAGAGGCATCTGAGGACTTGTACCATGGCTACCTCTCAGATACAGAGAAAAGAGCAGAGAGAAAAGGAAACTGAGGAGCAGGCTGGTGGTTGTGCAGCTCTGAGAGCAGAGAGATAGCAAGAAGGGCAGTTAAGCCAGAACAGCTTGGGGACTATGGTGAGGCTCTGCTCTGTTGGAGGACTATTTGAGTTAATAGAGAACTAGAAGCCCTTGCTGGAGTTGTGGGGCTGCAGGAGAGGATATGGAAGTAGTAGCTTCTCCTGGCAAATCGAAGCCAGTTTACAAGTTTTCTGAAGAACACTTAGTGTTTATCTGGTCCGAGTCCACCTGAAGCTGAGCCTAGACTGCCATCTTGGGGAGCTGAAGCTGGCATACTCCGTCTGCCTTCCAGATCGATCCTGGGATAACAAGTAGGCCGATGAAGCCACCATGCATTTGTGTTGATTCTAACAGTCTGAACTCTGTCTTCATGCTTCGACAACATGTATTTCATATATGGATCCATCTTTTCAGCTCTCTCTACCTTATTTTTTGAAACAAGATCTTTTACTGTACCCAGAGCTCACTGATCCCATAACACTAGCCTGTCAGTAAACTCGAGGAATCAATTTAGAGTCTCCAGTCTCCAAATGCTGGGGTTCTAGGTACACAGTGCAATGCCAGGATTATATGTGAGTGCAATGGATTCTAATTCAGATGTATATGTAAGCACGATACTTAACTGATTCATTCCTCCAATCCCTCTTTTACTCATTTTAATTGTATAATTTGAATTTTTATCAAATTGTTAGAGTGGTTAATATTTAAAGTTCTAGATTTTATTCTTCAGGCAGATGTATGATTTGCGAATATTTTCACTAATATGACTTGCCTTCTCACTGCCTGGATGCTGATCATGGAAATAATTTAATTTTAATATGGATAAAATCCAATTCTGTTTATTTTTTTGTCACTTAAGGCTTGTGTTGTTCTTTCATAGAAATTATTGACTCACATGAGTTCACTAAAATTTTTTCCCTTGTGAACTAAAATTGTTATCATTGGATTCTTAGAACAGGTGTCTGATCCATTTTGAATATGTTTTGTGTAAAGTATAATATAAGTGGTCCAAGTTTATTATTTGCATGTAGATATCCATCTACCTCAGTATCAATGGATACAGACTTTTTTGAGATTTTTAATAAGAATGTGTGAAGCAGAGGTTTTCCACACAAGGACCCTTTCACAGGGGTCACTTAAAGTCATCTGCGTATTGTCAATTTATATTATGATTCATAACAGTAGCAAAAACTGCAGTCATAAAGTAGCAATGAAAGTAATTTTGTGGATAGGATCACCACAACATGAGGAAGTATATAAGGTGTCTCCACCTTTAGGAAGGTTGAGAACTACTGGTGTAAGAGAAACCTGAATGGGTTCTGCAATTCTTATACACCTCCCTCCCCTTAATATGTTAACAAGCATTTCACAGGCAGCTGGGACTTCACTCCTGTGCAAGGAATGAAGTAAATTCTTAAAGCAAATTGGTGTTCATCCACTTCTGCCAACATGAAGAGTGGCTGGCAAATTGGCTCGTTTATATATAAACCGCCCACAGAGCAGTTCTTTACTGGCTACTAAGCTTAACAATTTTACAGTTTTAAAAATAGTAAACAGCCACACTTACTTACCCCAACTAGGGAATGTGTATTTATTCAACCACTAAACATGTATAACAAATAAACAGCCAGATGCTGAAGACACAGCAGGAAAAAAGGCACAAGGGCTGTGTCTGGGCTCTAGGTAGCCAGCATCCTTCCAGATGTGCTGTATCTCAATGTTCCATAAAATGATTTCTTGATTAATTTCCTTTCATACAGTTACTTATTCATTCACATAAATCGCTTACTAAATTCAAAGAGAGAATAACCTAAAATTTTGTATAAAATAAAATAAAATAAAAACTGATCTCATGATAGAACACAAAACAATGAATTTTTTTTAATCACATAATACAACTGGTAATATACCATACCAATGAAATATGCCCACTGGAAAGGAAAGCTATAATTTATGAAAATGTGAAAAGATATTCCTATGGAAATTAATGCTTTTATAGAATCTGAAGAATTAATAACTAGTCACCCACAAAACTTATACTAACTTTCCCAGATTAAAAAATAAATGACAGCCGAGCAGTGGTGGCACACACCTTGAATTCCAGCACTTGGGAGGCAGAGGCAGGTGGATTTCTGAGTTCAAGGCCAGTCTGGTCTACAGAGTGAGTTCCAGGACGTTCAGGACTACACAGAGAAACCCTGTCTCGAAAAACCAAAATAAATAAATAAATAAATAAATAAACAAACAAACAACAACAGGAAAATCAAACATCAACAAACCAACTAAGTATTCAAACTCTGCACTTGGAGGAAGCTGTCTACATTAAACATGAGGAGACAGGAAGCCATTGTTAAGGAAGTGTGTTTCAGGTCTTTAAATAGTAGAATGGTATTGAAAATTTAACATACATTAAGATTGAAAGGCTTATTTTCCAGATAGCAAAAGCAGATCCAGCGCTGGCTGTATTTTGTTTGCTTGAATTCTTTTAAGTCAGTGCAAAATTAGGAGAGTGGCCGTGGAAACGGGTCCGACTGTCTCAATTCTGCCCTGTGCTATCGATCTTAATGTACTTCTGACTATTTGCATTACCTGTATGCGTTCATGTTCTGTCTTAGTAATCTGCCTTTTAAAATCAGTTTAGCCACTAAATGGGACTGTGAAGTTGCCAAGGAGCATTTGGAGTCGAGTCTGAGCTGCCCAGAAGCTCGGAATACCCAAGATACAATCCACAAACCACAAGAAACTCAAGAAGAAGAAGACCAAAGTGTGGATGCTTCGTTCCTTCTTAGAAGGGGGAACAAAATACCCATGGAAGGAGTTGCAGAGACAAAGTGTGGAGCAGAGACTGAAGGAAGAACAATTCAGAGACTGCCCCACCTGGGGATCCTTCCCATATTCAATTACCAAGTCCAGGCACTACTGTGGATGTCAGCAAGTGCTTGCTGACAGGAGCCTCATATAGGTGTCTCCAGAGAGGCTCTGCCAATGCCTGACAAATACACAAGTGGAGGCTCACAGCCATCCATTGGACTGAGCACAGGTTCACCAATGGAGGAGCTAGAGAAGGGACCCAAGGAGCTGAAAGGCTTGCAGCCCCTTAGTATGAACAACAATATGAACTAACTAGTACCCTCAGAGCTCCCAGGGACTAAACCACCAACCAAAGAGTACACATGGTGGGGCTAATGCCGAGAGCTGCATCTGTAGCAGAGGATGGCCTAGTCAGTCATCAATGGGAGGAGAGGCCCTTGGCCCTGTGAAGGCTCTATGCCCCAGTGTAAGTGAATGCCAGGGCCAGGAAGCAGGAGAGGGTAGGTTGTGAGCGGGGGGAGGGGGGAAGGAATAGGGTTTTTTTGTTTGTTTGTTTGTTTTTTGTTTTTTTTTTCTTTTTTGGAGGGGAAACCAGGAAAGAGGCCAACATTTGAAATGTAAATAAAGAAAATATCTAATTAAAAATAAAAAAGATCCCAGAATTCCACACTTCATTATCTCTGTCCCTGTCTCAATTCTGACACACCATGAGAACTTCGGTATTTCTTTACTCATTTGGCCTCAGTTTACTCATGAACTGCTCCATAATACTCTCGCTAGCAGTAACTTTGCAATTTCTCTTCATATTTTCTTGTCATTTGTGTCTGGCTTTCCTTTCTTCCTTCAAGATGCTTTATTAGCCTAAATGACCTTTTACAACCAAATATTCTGTGCCAAGAAGACACTCCTTATCCCATACATTGGAGTATTAAACTGTCATTTGGAGCATGGTGCTAAGTCAAGAATTTCTGCCATGTGAAAAACAGTCAAAATTGGCTATGTAAAGAAGAAAAAAAAGAAAGCTCAAATGAATCATGTGGTCTGATCTCCTCACTCAGTGTGAATTGTTATTCACTTCCTATGAGTGGGCAAATGACTATTTACAAAGCTATTACAGGTCTCATTAATTGTCATTATTGCTTATGGCTATCAGAGCAATTACCAAAGTGCCTGTGTGCGCTTTACCTTGGAGTTCGCTTTTTAATTAGTCATATTGAGTGTTAGTAGATGACCTCCTTGCATAATGGGGAAGGCAAAGAAAGCATACAGAAGGGTGATTTAAAACAGGGTCTATGTTTTACAGAAGGAAAAAAGTTGAGTCTGTTAGGATTAATCAGTGGCACTTCATTGCCAAGTATGAGCAGCAACTCTACCAGCACAGAAATGAGAGAAACGAGTACCATTATACATACTGAATAGTGATGTTTTGATGTACTTTTCCAAGAAACACAGAGAGAAATATTCTTGTCTTTGGGAGCCTGGAAAGCAGAAATTAAATTGCCAGCAAGACTTCTGCCATTCTGTTATTTAAGCATTTAACCCAATGCCCTGGCAAATCACAATTAATGAGAAATCTGCCCACAGTATCTATTTACGTTGCTAGAATTCATTGTCAAATGGCACTAGCACACTGCAAATTACAATTTGTTATTTAGGCTGATTTGTTCTTGTGATTCATTTGAATATAAAGGTTGGCACCTTTGTTACATTAGCAACTTCAGCAAATAATGTCATAATGTTTATTTTGTTAACATAAAATTTGACGTTAGCCTTTTGCAAAAAAAAGTAAAAGTAAGCTGCTTGAAATGATGCATATTTATCTTATTACAAGCTTACTACTTTTTATTCAGTCAATCAAAATAATTATTGAACATTTATTGTTACTAGAGTATGATTCACTAATATGAAAGGTAGAATAATGAGGGAGTAGCTAACTCTCATAGTAACTATTATAGTAGACCAGAAAAGAATAAACAGGGAAGAAGTGTACAAGAGAACTGCTACACCAAAATATTCCACAGGAAATTACCACTTCGGGAACATATTTCTTGGTAGGTGCACCTGAAAAGAGTTGAATCAGGAAAAGATACATAAAATCAGGGATAAATTGACTACATTCTGGGGTCAATGCAAATATTATTTATTTTTATTGCACTGAAGTATGTACAATAAAAACAAAAATTATATAGAGTTTTAAAAGATAAACAAAAGGTGCTGTCAAAAGACATCATTATAATAATAATAATTTAAAAGTATACATGATTCTTTTACGATTCTTTCAACATGTATTTAAATAGAAAACAGGACTAGTTTTTGCATTCTGATATTTCTGTCTCAACTTTGCAAGTGCTTGGATTATAAACATATGCCACCATACATAGGTTTCAATGAAGATATAATACTTTAATGAAAATATAAAGTTTAATGAAGATATGACCAGTAATAATTTATCCAGTATTCTGTTTGTCTCTGTCCCTATCTCTGTCTCTACTTTGGTCTGTCTGTCTGTCTGTCTGTCTCTCTCTCTCTCTCTCTCTCTCTCTCTCTCTCTCTCTCTCT
>JADRCD010184448.1:0-12467 GCA_019843815.1 Montemys delectorum
GCAAATGGAAGGGTGAGGCAAGGGAACCACACAAGAATAATTAGGCAGCCGGTGACCGTGGCTCTGAACCTGCCGGCCCTGGTAAACAGAACATAAATTTTTTTAAGGGCTACAGTGGACTCTATGCAGCACAACTTTGATATCTGAGATGCAATTAGACTTTGCCCTTATGAGGAATCAACTAAAAGCTTGTAAAATACACCTGTGATCCTGGCATGCTGTTTTTCCAGGTCAGTGTGCACACACTGCTTCCTTGTGGCCCCCAAAGTTTGTGACAGTCATTTGTGGATCTTCTCTGGAGGCACTGGCCTCCTGGTACAGCAGGGATTCCACGCAGACAATGAAAATAATTTTACCAGTTGCTGCTTCCCAGTCATTCAAGGGTGATATTGAATCTGGAACAGTTAAGACTCCCTAGAGAAATGAATCGGAGAGATAAAAGGCTTTGCTAGGCCCTACAGGGTTCTCTGCTTTCAAGCATCTTGGTGTTTTAGAAGCCTCTCTTTGCTCCTGTCTCGTGACATTTATCTTAGTGTTTGAGCAGACACGTGGAAGATATGATCTGCATGGGGATTTCCACTGGAAGCAAATCCAAAGCAGCGGCAGTGCCTGCATTCCCAGAATACACTGTTCTTTTTCGCCCTTTCTTCAGATCATCCCAGACTGGAACATCTTGCTGCTGAGCACCAGGAAGGGAGGGAGGAAAAAGGATTGAAGTGGGGAGGGTAGAGAGAAAAAAATGAAGAGGTGGGGGGGGCTAGGAAACTCATATGTAAGACAAGATTAATGTTACATAGTTATCCCTGGTATTTATTCCTTATCAAATGGAGATTGCATCCAACATTTAGCTACAGCAAGTCCTATAGGAGAAGCAAGCAGTCCCAGGTCTCAGGACCAGGGCAGTTTTGGCATCTAAAAAATGCTTCTATCCTCTAGCTGAAATGCCTGGCTCTCCATTTCCAAACACCTCGCTTCTAACTATTCCAACAAAATTGATTTTTAAGGTTTCCATGAACCTTCCATCCATTGATGGGGGAGTTAACTGGTTAGGAGCACAGGCTCTCAAGCCAGACTCCCTGTTTTCACCTATCAACAATGCCACATGGCCACTGGGCAGCTTTCTATGTTCTGATCACCTCTGCTACAAAATGTGGACACAAATCACATCAACTTCACAGTTCTTTTCATTAAATGTGAATTATGCAAAGGAATTCAAGAGTACTTGGTGCAAAATATCTATTCAATAATTATTAACTACTCTTGCTTTTGCTTTTTATTTCTCTCAGGATTATCTTGTTCCGATCTGTTGGTAGCTCATTTCCTCGAGGTGGTGGGTTTTTGGCCATAGATTCTTCTAATTGAAAACCATATCTTATCATCTGTCCTTTAAGGTAAGATTTAGGGCCCAATTCTTTTCTTTATTTCCTCCCTTCCAAGTTGCATGCTAATGATTGAGTTATCAAAGATGCAAAAATTAGAGCAAATAAAAATTGTGTGAGAAGTGGAGGCACAGCCCCATAGTAGAATGCAGGTTTGGCATGTATGAGGCTCTTGGTTTCTTTTTGATCACAAAGAAATTAAAAATGACATATTTGACCTCCCTGACTTCTGGAATCATGGTGTAGAGAGGGAGGTATCTTAGTCACTCTTGCTGTGAAGAGACACCATCACCAAGGCAACCCTTATAATTGTAGGCTGGCTTACAGTTCAGAGGTTTAGTCCATTATCATCATGGTGGGGGAGCATGGTGACAGACAGACAGACATGGTGCTGGAGAAGTAATTTGAAAGCTATAACTTGATACACAGGCAGAGGGACAGAGACAGACAGACAGAGGGGTGCATGAGGGAGGGGGATACTGACCTTAGCAAAGGTTTTAAAACTTCAAAACTCATACCCAGAGATAAATTTCTTCCAATCCTCCAAAAAGACCACACCTATTCCAACAAAGGCCATGCCTCCTAATCCTTTTCAAACAGTGTCACTGCCTACTGGAGGACTGGTGTTTTGAACCGTGTGTGTAAAGAAAGAAGGAAATGAAAGAAAGGGGATCTCAAGATTCCCAGGTCAAGGAATAACATGGACTAGTGGGTGTCACTAAATCAAGCAAGCAGAGTAAAGCATTAGAGCAATGACAGAAGCATCTAAGACTCTAACCTCAGGAAACATTGAGATTTGTAGTAACAACACAGCTTTGCAATGGTATCCCATTAGTCATGTTCTCGGTGCCCTCTGGGTTTGCTCTTTGCCTTGACAGCTCCTTTCAGAGAAGTTGTGCATTGCCAAAGACAGACAACAAACTGAAGTGACCCTGTACACCTTCTAGCTACCCACAGACAGTGTGACTTCCCTGTAACCCATAAGTGACACACACAGTCAGGCCAGCAATGGTGGCAAGCAGAACTCCAAGAAGAGTCTCTTGTCTGCTCCTTTGCACTGGCAGAAGGGTGGAGGACTTCCCTTAACTTTGAACCACTCGAGGGTCAGATTAAGAGATAGCTACCCAAATGGGCATGTCTATCTGCCAACCTTCCAGGAATGGTGGATGCCCAGCATGTCAGAGCAGGTTAAGCATCAGAGGTCATCAGGTTGAGCCTTTGATTTCTAAAACAGGCATCTAGGCTCTTCCTGTTCCTGGGACTATGAGAAATGCTGCCTCCAGGTTCAGTTCCCACTGTTTCCTCTCCATCTCTGATCTTGCTTCCCATATGGAAATTATGTTTGGTTTGAACAAGTCAAATGTCAAAAACATTTGTAACTACGATCTCCAAACTTCTTTAAACACAGCCCACAGGGAGAAATAAATCTTGACAGTGATTCAGTACATCTTCATATGCATAGAACCAGAGATCCAAGTGTCCCTGATACCATCCTGAAACTCAGCATGTTTGAAAATAGTTTTGTCCCAATGAACTGAATTCATGACAGAGAGTGTAGAATACACTGACTTAGACAGTCTCTTTACACAGGAGTCATATAAAAACACATGCAGGGACACACACTGAAAGCTGGTGGATGAACCTATAGGTGAGTCTAGAAAACAAACCTGAAATAATGTGGAAAGTGAGAAAGGAAAGGGGGAAAAGTATGACAAGCCACTTATGGAAGCAAATGGGAGCTCACTAGTCCCACTGGGACCCCATACGAACAATGCAGAACATAGTACAGCATCTCCATCTCCCCCCGGGATCAGGAAACCAGGTGTAGCCTTCTGTAGAGTCTTAGAGTTGAGAATTCCCACTGGAAAGAGTTAACTCAGAAAACACCTCCCTTGCTCTGAGAGAGTTGAGTGCCCAGGGAGGCACAGAAAGCCCTTGAGTAGAGATAAACAAGAGAATCTGGTGCCTGAGGTGGGAAACCATCCTCAGCCAGAACCATCTACCTCTACTGCAGGCAAACAAACCCAGAAGCAGACAGGCGGAGGAAATTTGGAAAAGACATCAACAGACAAGGTACCATTGTCACATGCCGGCACACAGTCCTTGTTAATCCTCCTTCTGAGATTCTAAAACCAAAAAGCTCAAAATAGGCAAAGTTGGGAAGAAAGGGCCAACATGACAAGAGATGATGTGGTACCTCCTTACCTCAGGAAAATGCCACGTGTTCCCTTCTCTGAAGTTCACTCCATTAGAATATCCCTTGCTATACTTGGTGAGGGAGTTCTCTGCCATCTGTAATCCAACTGTGGAGAGAGAATTTTGATTACAGCTCTCAGTTCTTGTGCTTTGAACTCTCTACCTATCCTTCAGCAGTGTATATAGAACGACTTGCCACCTCCATAAGACTTGGGCCAGCAGAATGGCCCGTGAAGACAAACGGAAGGCCTGAGAACATTTCCCATCTAAAAGGACTTTGAATATTTTTGAGGTTGAAAGACTTCTTGTAATTACAAATTGTCATCATAATGCAAACATGTCTGGGTAGACAAGTCCAAGGGAAAAGTGAATTTTCACCAGTGACCAAGCCCTTGAGTTCACTGATCAAATGCACATTTTGAGTTTCCCAGGCCTGGCATGTTCACCCACCAGCATATGCAGTCCATCTGGAACACATGGCCGGTGCAGACAGACAGGCACTAGGCTGCTGGCAGGACAGACCTGGACACTTGGAGTGCTTCTGCCAACAGTCATGGGATTAAGGAGTTGCCTAAGTCCTCCAGCTTGTTTTCTTTAGATTGTGAAAGGGCTTTGAAGGGTGAGTAAGGACTATGTCATGGTCCTGAGAAAGGATCAAACAGAATGTTGCATCTTGGTTGTGAAACTTGGAATGCCCTGCTTCGGTCACTGCCCTGGACTTTCTGTCCCTTCTTCAGATGCATTAACTGTACAGATGGAATCAGACCATGGAAAAATGTCGGAGTCTATCCAAAGAGTGTTCTTTGTCCAGTTTTGTGTAATGCTTTTGTTTTAAGCTCCATGTCAAGGCCTAACACATGGATCTGCTCTCTCTATCTTGATTTCTCTCATCTTGTCAACATCTACTACCATGGAAGCACAGTTGTGGAATTCCTGCACTTAGAAGACCTTGGGCCGAGGGATCAGTGAGGGGCCAAGGACTCTTAGCTGTGGTCCTCAAGAGGATTTTATTGAAAGATGAAAATCATTCATATAAATGAAGACATATCAACAGGAGGCACCAGATAAGGAGCAGAGAAGTGGCCTGAATAATTGATGCAATTCAGGTTAGTCATGCTGTTTCCATAGATGAGGCTATACTCAGAACTTGCTTCCTTCTATGCTCTTAGGAGTGGCCTTCTATCAACCATCCCTGGTTTTCTAATATATACAATGGGCTCCTCTCCACTGGATACTTGCTCCTGGATTTTCAATTATTTTCCATTCAAACCAGAACCCTCTATGAGCCCCATCTGGTCAGTCTGATTCCTGCCATTCTCAAGCTACCATCTTAAGAGTCATCTACATTCAGCGTCTCTGTTTCTTCTACCCCCACTGATTCTAAAGTTCCTTTCATCCTGATGGTCACCCAAGTGGGTGACTGTTAAATCCGAGTTTTTCCTCCAAGCTCCCGGAATAATGACTCTGAGACTCAAAATGTACTAATACCTTGGCTGTAAGCTTTGGTTGATTCCCAGATATGATCATAACTAATATCCTACTCATTCTAGTCTAAATTCTGCCTCATAGCTGGTTATCTGTGCTCAGCTCCCACATGCTTCTCTCTTCCCATGAGACTCCCTCACCTTTTCTCTATCCCAGATATCCTTTTCTCCCTACCAGATGTCCCACCTTCTATTCCACCTTTTCCTATAGGATGTAAGTTTTCATTGACAAGTGATGCATCCATACAATTTCTTTAAGGGTGGCCAACCATCAAGCTAAAGAATGAGCATCTCTCTATAAAATTTAGAGAACATGCTACAATCTTTATCTTTCCTGGTGTCTCAGAGATTTGTGACAGCCTTTATCAGAAGGAGGAGGAGGAGGAGGAGAAGAAGAAGAAGAAGAAACTGTGAGGAAAAAGGGAAAAAGGGCTGGTCCCAGTATGCTGGAACTGGTTACTAAGATGAAGGCAGGACTAGAGACATGGCTCCGTGGTTAAGAGCACTTGTTCCTCTTGCAGAGGACTCATGTTCAATTCCTTGCACCCATGTAGCAGCTTGCAACCATCTGTAACTCCAGTTCCCTGGGATCGAACACTTTCCTCTGAGGGCTCTTGTGTGTCCACACTGCACATAAATTGGCAAGATATATACAAATACACATAAAAGTAATAAATAATTCTTTTAAACAGTTAAGGAGGAGGGTAGATAGCTCTTCTGATACTGCCATGGCTACTAATTTCTTCTTCTTCTTCTTCTTCTTCTTCTTCTTCTTCTTCTTCTTCTTCTTCTTCTTCTTCTTCTTCTCCTTCTCCTTCTCCTTCTCCTTCTCCTCCTCCTCCTCCTCCTCCTCCTCCTCCTCCTCCTCCTCCTCCTCCTCCTTCTTCTTCTTCTTCTTCTTCTTCTTCTTCTTCTTCTTCTTCTTCTTCTTCTTCTTCTTCTTCTTCTGTCTACTTTTCTAAAGGTAGGAAAAGCAACTTCATGGGGTTATTAAGATGATTAAATGAGGTAGCTGTGTAAAGTCCTTAAAACGGCACTGGGCTCCAAACAAGGGCCTGGCTTTCTGCACATTGTTAACTGTGTAGTTTCCTTTTTTAAAATTCCTCAGTGTGGGGCTGGGTATATGGCTCAGCAGTTAAGAGCAGTGCCTGCTGTTCCAGAGGTCCC
This sequence comes from Montemys delectorum, assembly GCA_019843815.1. Classification (NCBI taxonomy): domain Eukaryota; kingdom Metazoa; phylum Chordata; class Mammalia; order Rodentia; family Muridae; genus Montemys; species Montemys delectorum. Next base: position 6,227 of record JADRCD010184448.1, read on the forward strand.
GAGTTCAATTCCCAGCAACCACATGATGGCTCACAACCATCTGTAATGGGATCTGATGATGCCCTCTTCTGGGTGTGTGTGAAGACAGACCACTCATATACATATAAATAAATAATTGTTTGGGTTTTTGTTGTTTTGTTTTGTTTTGTTTTTTTGTTGTGTTGTTGTTGTTGTTTGGTTTTTCGAGACAGGGTTTCTCTGTGTAGCCCTGGCTGTCCTGGTACTCACTCTGTAGACCAGGCTGGCCTCGAACTCAGAAATCTGCCTGCCTCTGCCTCCCAAGTGCTGGGATTAAAGGCGTGTACCACCACTGCCCAGCTGGGTTTTTTTTTTTTTTTTTTAAAGACTCAGTCTTTTAAAAAATTCCTCAAAATAAACTGTTGAAGGCAGGAAGCAAGTTCAAGGGACAGAAGCATCTAGCTCTAGATAGATAACAAATGGCTATGGGGCCTGAGAAAGGCCAGGGAGGGTCTTGGGGGTGGTAGGTGATCTTGTAAAGAGCCACTAGGTTCCACAGGGGGCCATGAAAAGGTTCAGAGCCAACTATATCAGCCCGAATGTACAGGGCAATGAAGAATCCAGGCTCTGATAAATTCTCTTTCCTGTCTCTCTTAATAGCTACAAACACTAAAGAGGAGGTTGCTTAATTTCTCTCTGCCTTAGGTTTCCAGTCTGTACAATGGACATAGCCACAGTACTTATTATATGAATCTGATTGAGTCCATTTCCTGGTGCTATCATAGAATACCTGTGATATAGAAAGAAAAGGTTTATTTTGGCTCACAGGTCTGAGATATCCCAGATTAGGCAGCCCTATTAAAAAAAGGCTTTGGGGTACCCCAACTCCTGGTAAAGAGCAAAGGGGACATGCGCATGTCTGAAAGAGGCCAAGCCCAGCGGGTAGCATAGCCCTTCTTGATGACAACTCACTCTCCTGCTAGCTAACCCAGCCCACCCTGGAAGGCGGTAGGATTCTCCCTCCACAGTGCCACCGTAGGGCCCAGCCCTCAGCAGTGTGCATCTGACCCACAGAAATGAGGGTCCGAGAAGTGTTGGGTTTTGTCATTGTGGCTGTATCTAGAGAAGCACCTAATACCAGAGATGGATACACAAATGACAAAGGTGTGGTAAGGCAGTACTTCTCTGTATCAGTGACTTACATGTCACTGTGACCAGAATACCTGACAGAAACAATGTAAAGGGGGAAATGTTGCATTCTGGCTCATACTTTCAGTCTATAATATTGGGAAAGACATGCTAGGATAACTCAGTCTATGGCAGAAGAAGTATGCTTGGTAAGTGTTCCCACGATGGTTAACCAGGAAGCAAGGAGAGGGACCAAAATTAGGATGCGGCTACATCTCCAAAGTTGGGGATCCCAGGGCTGGCAGGATGGCCCAGCAGATGAAAGCACTTGCTGCAGCCACCTGAGTGTGATCTTATACGCGTGCACGTGCACAAACACACACACACACACACACACACACACACACACACACACACACAGAGAGAGAGAGAGAGAGAGAGAGAGAGAGAGAGAGAGAGAGAGAGAGAGAGAGAGAGAGAGAGAGAGAGATATTAAAAAATAAAGAAAGTAGACTCTAACAGGGCAGTGGTGGCGCATGCCTTTAATCCCATCACAGGCAGGCAGATTTCTGAGTTCGAGGTCAGCCTGGTCTACAGAGTGAATTCCAGGGCAGCCAGATCTATAGAGAGAAACCCTGTCTCGAAAAACCAAAAAATTAAAATAAATAAATAAATAAATAAATAATGAAAATAAAGAAGGTAGACCCTCAACAACCTAGCTCTGCCCACTCTGGAGACATCTCACAAATGGCCTAACTGTGTGAAGGTTCCAAGCCTCTCAGAGCTTGTTCTGAGGATATGTTCAGATCATGGATCTGAGATTCAAACCACAGCACTCTTGACTGTACTACATGATGGGTCAAAACAAGGGCTTTCTTTTTCTTTTCTTCTTCTTTCTTTCTTTCTTTCTTTTTCTTTTTTTCTTTTTTTTAAGAATTTGAGGGACTCTGTAGCAAATCCACAAGTTTGCATTTAGGTGGGGTTGGCCTAAACCTGCTGAATGACAATGTCTTTCACAACAGTTTCTGGTGCTTCTCAAGTGGCCTTAATCAATGGGCTGTCTCAGAAACCCGTCTGATTTAATGAAATCTCCCCCTTATTAAGCCTACCATAATAACTGTGAATTGCTTCTTCCTGCATGGAGGGGGGGAGGCGTGCTCTTCCTAAAGAGAGAGGGCAGCTCAGTCTCCTGCCTGCTCTGCGCTCAGCTGCATGCAGTCAGGGCTTGACTCTACCTCTTCTAATCCACAGTTCTGAGTGAGGATTTTTGGTATTGTGTTGATTTGGGGTTTTTTTTTGTTTGTTTGTTTTTGTTTTGTTTTTGGTTTTGGTTTGGGTTTTGGTTTCTTTTTCTTTCTAAGCCTACTAATTTGATATGGACTGAAATGCTTTTGGTAACTGCAGCTAGTTGCACACCTTCAAGAAGAAAATTGCTCCTAGCCCACTTGTAGTCAGAGATCTCACTCTGTTCTTCCATTCACTCACTCACTCCCTCCTTCCTCCCCTCCGTCCCTCTCTCCCTCCTTCCCTTCCCCACCCAACCATGTGATTCATCTGACTCCTTAAAATTTCTGACACAATGTCTTGATGCCTTATTTAAACTTTATAGAAACAATACTCAGCACAACAAAGCTTTTGATTGAGAAACATAAGTGACAGTCTCCCAGGATAGAGCTGGCTTCAGGAAGGTGTCCTGTCCCTGTCATCCCTACCCCTACCTTACTAATTGATAAACATATGTCCTAGTTTGCTTTCTGTTACTGTGATAAAGCATGACCAAGAGCAACTTGGGGAAGTGATCATGACAGCCTAGAGTCTCCTATCAAAGGGGAAACTAAGGCTGGAACTGAAGCAGAGAACTTGGAAGGGCCTGCTTACTGGATTGCATCCAGGATCAAGCTCTACTACCTGTCTTCTAATTGTTTTTTTTTTTAATTGATTTATTTTTGCATGAGTAGGAAAATTGTGCCTGTGTCTACATAAATAGACTATAAGACTCGGGCAAGACTTAGCTTACTGGGGACCCCCTGAGTGAACTACATGGTGCTAGAATCGATGCAAAAAGCAAGAGGAATTTACCATTCCAGTGCACTGGGGTTGTCCCAAGCCCAAAAGTGAGGCAGTGACCACCCCCCCCACCCCCCCCACCCCCCGTGGCCTGTACAGCGAGTTTTTTTTATGGTTTCCAGGGGCAGAATAGAGCATCAGCAACCAGGCACAATATGATTGGTGGAACAGTGTGCCCTTTAAACTGATTGGTCTTTAGGGAATGAGGTAGTAGGGGGTTACTCAGCCTCTCCCTTCTGGCCTACATGATCTCTGACCTGTCTCTTCCAAGAAAGGTGGGGAGGGGTCTGGTGGAATTTTCTAACATCTGAGCTAACCTCTTCAAGACCACATGTGTGTGGTGCCCATGGAGGCCATCAGAAGAGGGCATCAGATCCCCCTGCGACTGAAGTTACAGACAGGTGTGAGCTATCCACCTGAGTGTTGGAAGCTGAACTCCCTTCACCTCTTCACTCTTCCATCCTCTGTCTTCTGCAAAAACAAGGGCTTTTAACTGCTGCCTTCTCTCCATCTCCAAGTTCTGCTACATTTCTTATAGAGCCCAGGTTCACTTATCTAAGGATGGTACCTCCCACAGTGGGCTGAGCCCTCCGACATCAATTAGAAATGTTGCAAGGAGGAAACGCTCCACAAGTAGACCAGATGGAGACAGTTCCTCATCTAAGGTTCTCTCTTCTTTCCAGGTGTGTCAAGTTGAGAACCCAGATGATCCGTCATACTCTGAATATAAGACCACAGTGTAGGGGATGGGGAAGTGGGATGTGGTGGGTGGGGAAGTTGGATGCAGGATGGAGATGAGCCTGGACACTGTTTGTAAAGTTTCTCAGTGATCATAGCCTCTCTATTGTCACGTTAGTCATTCATAGAAAAGTCACAGTGAACATCTCAAACAATTAAAAAATGTTGCTGATGAGAAAACTGTCGTGCGCGCAGGACAGACACACAGACGACAGCCAAGATCCTTCTGCAGCCATACTTTATTCCATCTTCCAGAGGGCGACCCCCCACACCCCCAAAAGCACTGCTTATATATGCCCTGGAGCGGCATGCTCATCTCTGATTGGCTGTTTGCTCATTACCTCATGAGACACCTCGGGATAGGCTGTGACTTGGCGTTTTTGGCCCTAGCACATGCGCAGATGGGCTGAGACTTAGCGCACTCTGGCCCTAGGCACATGCGCAGACTACGTGTTAAGGGGAGAAGAAACCGGCTGCCGGCGCCATCTTGTAATGGAGGCTGCCGGCTTGGGTGTGGCTCTCTACAGAAAACGTATGTCATAAATATGCTAATAATGTCCTTTCCGTGAAGAAATGTGAACTCATGTGTTCATGACAGGCTGGGAGAGGAAAAGGAGGCTGACTAGGAGACAGGGTTCATTGGTTGTATAAACCTGAGGCAGGAAATGGAATGAGTTCATTGTAGGAATCTATTTTAGAACACCTTGTCTGATTCTATACAGGCATAAAGAATGTTGTTTCTTTTTTTTAAGATTTATTTTATTTATGGTTGTAGAGATGGTCCTGAGCTATCAAGTGTGTGACTGCTGGGAATTGAACTCAGGACCTTTGCTGACCCCGCTCGCTCTGGTGTAATTCACTATAGCTGTCTTCAGACATACCAGAAGAGGGCGTCAGATCTCATTACAGGTGGTTGTGAGCCACCATGTGGTTGCTGGGATCGGAACTCAGGACCTTCGGAAGAGCAGTCAGTGCTCTTACCCGCTGAGCCATCTCGCCAGCCCCAGGCAATAAAGAATGTTAAAGGTAAACTTTGTTTTTAGAAATGTGTGTATACATGTGTGGGATGCAAGGCATAGAGAATGTACAGAAAGAAGAAATAACTATTGGGTTGTTAGAAAATGCTTTTCTCTGGCAAGCAGGCATGAATTGCCCAGTAGTTACTTTCTGATCTTCCATATGTCTAGGTCTGACAGGAGAGATTCCATCTTGTGATGATCAACTTCCACAGATCTGAGATGGTCAGGAGCACCACCCAGCCTGCTTGTGGAAGTAGCGGCACCAGCCTGAGGCCACCTCAGCTGCTGCTGCTCCATCTGGCAGAGAGCCATTTTAATACTGTCCTCTACCTACCTGGGTAAAACTGTCTACATGACCACCATGGCCATGGAAACATGTCTAAGCTCCTGCAGTCTCAGTTCTTCTCTGACCTTTTTAGCCTGTGTCTATGATACCTAGAGCTCACAGGCGACATGACACAGGTCTCTACTTTATGTTTCTCTTGGCTGGACTCCCTTGTCATTCTCATGATGACTTTACCTTCACGTTGTTGTTGGGTATGGATTCTTCCCGAGACAACTGCCTGAGACCTGCAGGATTGTATCTGAGGTAGTCAGTATCCAGAAAGCACAGTGGCAGCATGTTTCATGACAACTCCTCACAGAGCCAATGGATGTAATCTTCTCATGGCCCCTTCCATAGCCACTACACTATCCTGTCCCTGAGTCTGTTTCTGAGTTGTGATTATTTCTGAAACCTGATTCCTGAGATCTGATAAACCATGCTTCTCACTACCTCAGGTCTTTTCTAGAGTAGAAAAATAGCCAAGGCAAGAGGGCATCCCTGAGGTTCAGCCAGGTTTGTTCTCTTAAGAATACAATATTTGAAACTGGGTGTGATGCTGCATGCCTTTAATCCTAGCACTTGGGAGGCAGAAGCAGGAGGATCTCTGTTTGAGGCCAGCCTGGTCTACATAGTGAGTTATAGAACATCCAGGGCTACATAGTAAGACCCTGTCTCAAAAAAAAAAAAAATGAAGGGAGGAAGAGGAGTAGATGGTAGTAGAGGAGGAGGAAGAGGACAAGGAGGAGAAGGTAGTGGTGATAGAGGAGGAGGAAGTGGTGGTGGTGGTGGTGGTGGTGGATCCAGGAGCAAGAGGAGGAGAAAGTGGTGGAGGATGAGGAAGAGGAGGAAGAAAAAGGAGAAAAAGAAGAAGAAGGAGGAGGAGGAGAAGGAGGAGGAGGAGGAGGAGGAGGAGGAGGAGGAGGAGGAGGAGGAGGAGAAGGAGAAGGAGAAGGAGAAGGAGAAGAAGAAGAAGAAGAAGAAGAAGAAGAAGAAGAAGAAGAAGAAG
>JADRCD010184452.1:0-14494 GCA_019843815.1 Montemys delectorum
CCCCCCCCAGATCTGACTACAGATTGGCATGGCAGTGGTGTGGCTCAGTCTCTGAGAACATTCCTGAATGCGGCTCTTCCTGACTCTTCCATGTGGTGAGAGGATTTGGGCAAAAGGCAAAGGAGCAGACAGAGCATTTGCTGTGCACTCCCATAACATCCCACCTGAGGAAGGCACTCTGGCCTTGGCCATGGACTCCCATCCCCCAGCTTGAAAGCAGACCCTGGGAAATGGGAGATTCATACATCTCGAGTGGGACCTTCAGGATGGGTATTGCACAAAGACAACCATGCACACCCCCGTTCTGGTGGCAGAAGCAGCTAGCCCATTTCACTTATGGGGAAACAGAAGCACACAGATAGTGCTGTTCCCACTCAAGACAGCAGGCAAAGGAAGAAGGGGGCATGTACGTGAGCCCTGGCAGGGTGCAGGGAACTCTAGATCACCAGACATCCGTATCTGATACCTGACTAGATCACACCAGGAGGTCTCTCCTCATCAAGGGCCACAGCCCTACCCTCAAACAATCATGCTACAGTCACATTATCACCTTCTTCCACTTCAAATATATGTACTCCCGCCCAGGGCCTCTATACACATCTCCCTCAGCTTGGCCACTGTTGCCTGTTTGCACATTTAATTGCTAGCTCAATCTGTTCCTGCCGTGCTGGACCCCTCCTTCAGAGAGCCTCACCAACCTCTCTCCTCTTTGAAGTTCTTATCTTCGCCACAATGTCACTTTCAGTCTGTTTGTATCTGATGAGCCATCAAGGTCAGTGAGCCAGACCCTGTACTCTCTCACTTGAACTAACACATCTTTCCACCCACTTTCCCTCAGAAGTGCAGCCAAGGGTGGCCTCTAGGCTTTTCCTGTGCAGAACCATCCTACCCTGGCAGCTTGGTCCATATGGTCACTCCAGTCAGGCTGTGCATAGCCCTATAGTGCCCAGCTCTCCTGAATACAATTCCCCCCTCCCTCCCTCCCTCCCTCCCTTTCTTTCCTTCCTTCCCTCCCTCCTCCCCCACCTTCTTTTGGATATGGCCTCACTATGTAGCCTTGGCTGCCCTGGACCTCTCTGTGGAAACCAGGCTGGCCTTGAACTCATAGACATCTGTCTAACTCTACCTCCTGGGTTTCTGGGATTAATGGTGTATGTATACCATCGCACCCAGCTCTAGAGCATACCTCTAACAAGTGACTCACTCAGACACCTGAAGAACAGTTTGGGGGCCTGGCCCACGGCAGGACAAGGATGGATCTTTTCATTCTCCACGTAACTACTCACACAATACAGATAGCTGGGATCCAGGCCCGTGGAGCGTGGAGTGGCAGATCGTAGACCCCGGAAGCACCAAGCCCATGGGGGAAGGGTCAAGTGCAAACACAGTTCCACCTCTGAACCTGGTCTGGTTATCCATCTAGACTCCTTACTCCTCCTCTGTCTTGGTCACAAGTACCTGTCTCTGTCTTCACATTATCAGGCTCCAACTCCAGCCCATTCACCCTCTGGCTGTGCATCCTTGTACATCTGTGTGTCTCAGGTTCTCATCTGTTAAATGGGAAGAGAGACCAGGACCATGGTACCTCCTGGAGTTGTAGGTAGCGTCTAAGGGTTATAGAACACACACAAAATCTTACTCAGAGGCTCAGCGACAACAACCATTTTTCACTCTTTCAGGGAACTGGGGCCCAAGAGGAGGTCAGTCAGCCTCAGCCAGAGGCAAACCCCTGTGTCCTGGTGCTCCCTCACTGAAGCCAATCCAGCCCTGATCCCTGGAGAGTCTGAGACACAGGCAGTACTCTGCCTCAGGCCTGGCCATCTGATGCCCATTGCATCTACACCTGCCTTCTAGCATCTCACTCTGTCACTGGGCCACCCGGCACCTCTGCTTGGCAGTTACATCCCACCCCCACCTCTGTGTGAGACAGAGCTAAGAGGAATTCTGAGAGGCCAGGAGGTGACAGATGTGATAAGCCTCCTCCTTGCCAGAGCCACTACCTCCCTGGGGAACAGTCACAACTTGGATAAGGAGGGAGGGGGAGCAGCTGGCTAGTGCTGGGAATTCCTCTCTTCCTAATGGAGCCCATAAACCCATCCTTCATCCCAGCACTGGGGCTGCTAACGGATGCTCCCATCTGCCCCATCAGAAATGAACGTGGCCCAGCCTGAAGACACCTGTAGGAAAAACAGTTATAAGGCAGTGGGCCACACATAGCCTGGGCCTCCAGACTCCCCTCTCCAGGGCAAAAGGATCTCTGCTTCCTCAGAAGCCAAGTAAGGGCAAGAGAGGAGGGAGCTGAGACAGGACGGCCTAAAACGTGGGCTCTGCCAGGGCTAACGGGGAGCCAGAGATGGAAGAAGAGAGCATAAGAGACGGGCAAAGGGCTGGTGGGAACAAGCTGGCCACAGCAGGCACATTATAGAAGGCAACACTGGAAGCCACCACAGGAATGAAGGCACGGGCTGACATGGCGAGATGGTGCCCAGCAGTCAGGCGGCAGTTCAGGGCTACAGCCATGGCAAAACCAGAGGCAATGTTTATTTCCAATGCTGAGCCTTCTTCCTTCCTCTGCTCGCCCTGTCCCCAAGCCAAACTACAGTAGTTGGAAACTTAACAAGGTGGTGGGGGGAACACAGACTTGGGCCACCAGGTTGAAACAAGGGTTGAGGCCTGGAATAACAGAAGACCTTGTCTGCTGGCCCCTGTCCTGCCCTTCTTCCCCACAGGGCCAAGCTTAAGGCCCACACGGGGTCCAAGGCCCAGCTCTGCCCCTCCTCATGAGTGCCTTACGAAGCAGGCAGCCCCTGGCCCAGGGAGTCTGAAGCTACCAGCATGCTACAGACTCTAGGCGCATCAATTTCCCACACTATAGACCCAGGTTCCCCATGTACAGCATATGTAAAAATGGTATTTCTCCCCACCCCACCCCACCCCCCGAGCTGACAGGAAGGTTAAAGGTGAGAACCTTAGAGTGTTCTTTCCCAGCACCGGCCATGAGCCCCATCCCTTCACCAGGAAATACCTGCTACCTTCTGTTTCCAGGTGCCCCCCTCTACCCCTGGACCTTTGCACACAGATTTTTTTTTCCTGCTTGGAACACTCTTCATAGCTCCCGACCTGTACCCTATAGCTGTTCTGGGCTCAGATGCCACTCCCCCAGGAAGCCCTCCCTGGACCCCAGATGAATTCAAGGTCTCTTATGTCTCCACCTCCAAAAACAACACAGGCCACGAGGGTAGAGAATCTGTCTCAAGGGTTGCAGGTGTCTATGGAAACCTCTGATTCACAGCGTGGGGAGTATTCCAAGAACAGGTGACCCCTCAGTCTAAAGTCAGAAACTTTAGAGCTGCAAAGGCCCCTATACCCACTTTGCAGATGAGAAAATTGAGTTCTAGAGCTAGGGCTGCCCTACTACTGTCTGAGAAGCAGCTCTGCTCCATTCGTTCCAGGCTCTGCCAGGTACCCCACACTTGTAGGGGGCATCCCTCTCCCTTGGGGGATCCCCACAGCACACCTGGGGGCTGCCTGGTCCTGTGAATCACCCTGTCTGCGGGTGGCTGAAGACTGGAGTAGCACCGGGCACCCGACTGCACTACTGAGCCGGGCAGCTGGCAGCAGCACAGCTCCGAACCAGCTGTTTGGATGACAAACTGCGTTCAAGCTTCATTAGGGTAATCACGGGCTCCCCTCCCGGCAGCGCTGCAGAGCGCGACTGTCAACCTGAACTAATCAAACCCGGCCCCAGGACACCCACCCGCCTGGCTGACAAGCCGCTAAGCCGCGGAGCCACTTTGAGCAGCACTGGCTCACTCTGAGGTGTCGGCGGGGCTGGGCCCTGGAGACAGACAGCCTGGGAGTCCTGCTGCATGCTCCCTGGGACCCTGGGAGCCTCAGAGCTGTCAGGACAGCTGGTCCTAACCACCATTTCTTTTGTTACAGCCGGAAACTGAGCTTAAGTGGCAAGGCCGCACTGAGGGAGGCTTGGGGCCAAGCTCAAACCCAAGCTTGTGGATCTGTCATGTGTACCCCACCGTGTTTTGTGGGCTGGGGTGAGCTGAGTGGCCTGAGCAAGTCCCTTTAGCCCTGCACCCCAACAGCAACTTGGGGACTCTGGTGACAAAGATGTGGGAAACCGTTTGCAAAGCAGTTGGGAAGAGTGCCCAAGCTGACACAGTTGTGAGAGCAGGTTTCTCCCCCCCCCCCAACCCCCACCCTGCTCAGCAAGGTGGCCCTTGGGCAGATGTTCCTATCCACAATCAGAACCAGGCCAGAGTGACAGGTCTAGTTTCTTCATATGACAGCTGGAGAAACCAAGGCCTAGCAATGGGGGTCAGAGGCAATGGCCTCTGTTAGTGTGGGCTGTTGAGGCAGAGGACTGTCATCATTCACACATTCACTCACTCATCCACCTGCTCGACACGAGAGACAATGGGACCTCTGGGTTGGGCACTCAGTACTCACTGAATGAACAGATGCCTGCAAAGCTGAGAGCATGAATGGATGCCTGGTGCTAGGGACTCAGCCGCGAACTCACTCGGCAGACACTCACCCTGCCTCCTGGAATCTGTCTACTGGGAACAGCCAAGCAACTGATAATTAATTATAAATGACACGGGCAACAGACTAGCTGGATAACAGCCACCAGGAGGGCCAATGCCTGGTCTGAGAAGGTCTAGCGGGCAGACTCTCTGGAGGACCCTCAAAGGAAAGCTGAAGGCAGACGAGAACGGGGGAGGGCACACGGCATGTGCAAAGGCCCAAAGACCAGAAGGAGCTTGGGGCTTTGGAGGATAGAGATCCATCTAAGTAGCTGGAAGGCAGCTATGGAGTGAAAACTGAAGTTTTAGCTGGAGGAGGAGGAGACTTGGGTCCTCGTCAGAGAGTGGCGGAGCCTCCGGAGAGTCGGAAGCAGGGCTGGTGGCTCTGAGTGCTGTGGAGAGAGACGGTGGCAGGGCTCAAACCCCAGCCCTACTGCTTCCTGATCCAGCACTAGCTCGGACAGCTAGGATGGCCAACGTGCCGTCTCAGGAGGGAATCCATGCAGAGGTGCCCACAGCTGGGCAAAGTCAGCCTCTCCTGGTAGACATCAGGGTGCTGTGGGCAGCAGGTAGGTGGTGATGAGTGGAGATAAAGCTGCAGGAGGCGCTTCCTGGGGCTACCAACACTGAGCCTGGATCATCATCTAAGTGACTATACAGCCCTGTGCTTCAGATGTGTGCTCCTTTCTGTGCTAAGTTGGGCCTCCAAAAAAAAAAAAAAAAAAAGTTAAGAACAAAAGCCTGCCTCCACCTCTCCATCGTCCTATCTCTGTGTTTGCATTTGCAGAATTAAGACAGTGACAAGGATCACCTGGCTGTGCACAGGGCTGAAGAAAATGCTGTACCCCACACAAGCCTGGCTGCTCTACCCTACAGCAAACCCAGTCACACGGAAGAATCACACACAAGTCTAGGGCATGGCTCAGTGGTCAAGTGCTCACAGCACACACACAGAGCAATGAGCTCCATCAGCAGCACTGTATAGATCGAGCAGTAGCTTAAACCTGTAACCCCAGCCCTCGGGAGCTAGAAGCAGGAGGATCAGGGGTTCAGATTCATCTCATAGCTCTAGGCCAGCTATGGATAGATTAGCCCCATCGCATCGCCCGAGAGTATTTCTCTCATGCTCTGGCCTTTCGGTCTCCCAGTTTCTCAGTCTGGTAGAGGCCAGTGATCTCCTTTTGCCTTAGAGGCCACGGGCACCCCAGCATGGCATGGTCCTGAGGACTGAAGAGGTATAACACACAGCTATCCCGTGTAACGCCTAGTTCTACATAAGGTAGTTGCTGGGGCAGAAACTTAGTATCCCGTGCCACAACTGGCAGACGCCAAGCCGGATCCAAACCTCCTAACGTCACCCTGAGGAATACCCATCCTGCTCACCTACTATGTCCCAGGCTCAGCCTGAGAGCCCCCTGCAGGAGGGATACCCACCTGAAATGGTGGCTTCTCTATGGGAAAAGACTCAGGAGTGCAGCCAGGTGTGAACCCTGGCTGGGCAGGTGCTACAGATATCCTGGAAAAAAGAGGCCCTAAGGGGCCCTGAGAAGCCCTGAGCCAGCTCCCATTGAGAGCCTGGAAGTATGGACTCAGCCCTCCATCACACTTGGAACATCTTACTCATCCAGAGAACTTGGAGGCCCTGGGAGGTCAGATGGTGCCTACCCCAGAATTCCAGTGGAGCTCAGTACGACAGAGGGAGAGATAGAGGCTTCAACAGGATTAGTGTTCTAGGACTCCTCAGTGAAGAGCCAGGAAGTAATTAGGTAATTAGATGGCCAGGATTCCCCCATGGGCACCATAGGATACAGCTCAAACTCCCTGGTGGGACACTGACCTGCCTAGTGGGAAACTGACATTCTCCCTACCACCTGAGGCCACTCAGTTAATAAACACCCCACCCCTGGAATGCCCCAAGCAGTAGCAGTGTTGGGCGTGGAGTGGTGCTGGGCATGGAGTGGTGACCACGGCTACAGGATGAGGAACCTTACCAACGACGGCTCTATCCACCACTTACACGGCAATGCCAAGAACCACAACGGTGGTACTGGCTACAAATGAAGGCCTGCACTGGCAAGCCAGCTTGCTCAGTCCTCCCAGCAGCCTCAAGGGGACTAGCTCCTGGCCCTAGGTTCTGACCCACACCAAGGGCTGTAAGAGCCCGTGGGCAGCAGCTTGCGTGGTTACCCTCCTTCCTGATCATCTCAACAGAGGAACCTTACAGAGCTGCGAGGTGAGCCCGAATCAAGATGCCATGCCTGTCCCACCTTTCAGGGCTGGCACAGTGCCTGGAGGTACCCTTCAGGCTTATGACTCACGTTGCTCTTGATGATGCTCCTAGGATGCGAGCTCTGTGGAGATGCTGGGGGACTACTACTCTCTGGGGCTCTGCTCCCATCAGCTCAGCCCCAGAGATGCTGGCTCTGTGACAGCCCTCTCGGGGATAAAAAGGGAGATAGGCAGCAGAGTAGATGCTACCCCCCACCTTCGCATGGCCTACCCTCACATCCCATGGCTGACACAGTCTCAGAGGAAAGCCTCTAGTGGTATCTCTGAACACCCATGCCTTCTCCAGCACACCTGTTTTCCCTGACCAAAGCACACTTGTATGTGCTTGCTAGCCTTCTGCTGGCCCTTCATACTGTCTCTGGAGCTTCCTCAAGGACCAGAGCTGTATCTGCTCTGTTCACTAATGCCAGCACACAGATGATAGGAAATGGGGCCTCGGTATCCCTGTGAAGTGACTGAATCGGCTATGCCGACCTGCCCAGCAAGAAATGGTGGAGACAGAATGGGGCAAGTGTGGCCCTGTCCTTGAGCAGCGTCTGATGGTATTAAGGGATACGATTTCACAGCAGGGGCGGGGCCTGGGGAGATGTGCACTGTAGGACATCCGTGGGCCTCAGTGCCCTTGGGGAAGGAGGGGTCAGTGGAGTCATGGAGTGGGTCAGAGTGAGGACTTTGGGGTCCCAGCACTGAAGTTAAAGTCCCTAGAACTCAGACCGCCTCCCAGCCCATCTTCCCCACAACACATACCCCCACCACAACAGCCATAAAGGGCAATTAAGTGTCAGAGGGCCAGTTACCACTCTCCCTTCCTTAGCTATGTCTACCCACAGTCCCCGGAGATGGCATCCCATCTATAAGCTGTGTGGCCTTGGTCTGTCCACTTCTTCTAGCTGAGCCAAACAGATGGGCCAAAAAGACAGAGCAGCTTGGGGGAGTGCCCTGTTGCAGAGTGGCAGGTCACAGCCAGAAGCTGTGGCAAACATACCCCAGCCAGGACCTAGTCAAGTGTTAAGAACTGGCAGTGGCCAGCGTAGCAGCATGCTGGATCCATCTGGCAAAGCTGGCCTCCAGGCTCAGGTGGCGGGGTGGGGAAGGCCACACAACAGACAGACATGCTTGGCTCCCAGATCCTCTGTTAGGATGAGCTAAGCTTTAACCAGCGGGTCTAGATGCCCCGTGAGCTTGCACCCCGTTCAGACCAGCTCCAGCGTGGTGTCTTCCGCTCCCAGGAAACCTGACAGGCATTCCCTCACCTCCCCACACTTCATGGACAATCTTAGCCTCTGCCCAGATGTGGGCTTCCTCCTCTCACTGCCATGACAGACCCTCTACAAGACCTTCCTGGGCCCACAGCCCAGATAGTCTGAGACCTCCACTTCTGTGCACACCAAGCTCCAGCTACACTGGCCTTTCTGTGCCCGGACAGATAACCTCAGCCCACCACAGGACCTTCCTGCCTCTATCTCAGGATTCCTTCCCCTCCCCCCAGCTCTCTGTCCCCGAGCTAGGCACTTCAGGCCCCAATTTAAATGCCACCCCTTGGAAAGGCCTCTCCAGGGCATCCTAGCCAGTGGTAGTAGCTACAAGCCCAGAGCAACAGGTATCACATGACTGCCTCCATGTGCCTTCCTCCTTAGCGCTGCAGCCTGACTGACACTGTAAGCCAGGCAGTCTCTGAGGAAGTCAGAGGCCCTGCCCCCTCCCCCACCCTCTGAGCTACCGCAGCCCCCGAAACCATGGCCCCTGAGCTCTGCTGGACCTGGCCACTTCTCCAGCCCTGGTATGGGGAAATCCTTTTTCCACTGGCCTGCCTGTAGACTCCTCTAGGTCCCTGCACCGTACTCCCACTCAATCCCTCCCCCACACTCCTCCCACAACCCCTCCCTGACATCTCCTCTGACCTGCGTCCAGTTCCTACTACCAGTCCTTCCCACAGTGCCCTGCGCCCCTCTTCACTTTGGCATCAGCTCCCACACCATACCTCCCTTCCTGTTACTTCTGTTCCTACGCCCAGGCTCTCACGGCCAGTACCTGTTGTCCTCTGCCTTTCACATCTCCAACCCTCCCCTCCTCCGTCCGTCCGCCTGCTCCAGCTGGGCTCTCTCCCTAAGTTCTCTTCTTCTCCTTACTCCATGGACAAACTCTTGCTCGTCCTCCAAAACCTGACTCGGAGATGTCATCTTTTTGTAAAAACCCTTCCTGAGTTTTCTCCTGCATCGGTCAGGATTCTATCAGTGGTAAGAGAAAGAAACACCAAACAGCCCTACTCGGAAAGGAAACGTGTCAGTTTATGTAACAGACAATCCCAGGGGCAGCTTCGGGTGCCACTGGATAGAGAGGTCCAAATAATGGCCTCTACCTGTCTCAGCTGTGTCTAACCTTCTTCCAGGTTCTGCACCCTCACAGTACTTGTGGGATCAGATGGCAGGCAGCCTCACCTTCACATCCACCAGCGTCAGCAAGCATAGGCAAATCAAAGGCAACATGGGCCTGCAGTGGGTCCCTATACATGCAGATCCAGGAGAAAATACAGACAGGCCTGTGGTTAGACTAGCAAAGAAGGAACATGTGCCCATTTCCCAGTCAGTCACTGAGGCCAGAGGGGTGGGTCTCGTGTTCATCCTGTGGGTTGGGGAGGAGGTCTTCAGGATGCTTCACATCCACACATGCCCAGTGCTGCATGACCTGCTAA
Source organism: Montemys delectorum (assembly GCA_019843815.1). NCBI lineage: Eukaryota > Metazoa > Chordata > Mammalia > Rodentia > Muridae > Montemys > Montemys delectorum. The sequence continues at coordinate 9,523 of JADRCD010184452.1, forward strand.
GTCCATCTCCTCCCTCACAGCTGGGTCCTCAGTGCCCACACTGTTACAGTTCTAGGAGAAGGACCGAGACACCTGATCAGAGGAGGTCTGCTATGCAGATGTGGAGGGTAGCAACGGGTTAACTGGCACCCCTGCCAGGCAGCAGATCTGCATTCTCACGGAGGCCTCAGGGGGACACAAAGCTGACATGGCAACGAGGGGAGTCAGAAGGGAGGTGCCCAGGGGGCTCCCGGGCACAGCACAGCCCCAGCAACCCAGCTGCGGGGGCTACTCAGCCAATCCCAGAGAGCTGCGGAGTAGAAGGGTTGGGTTGGGGAAATAATTACCGAGGAGGCTGGGAGGGAGGCGGGGAGGCTGGCGAGAGGCTTAATGAAACTGCTAACGCGTTAGTGATTCCTGCCTGCTCGGAAAGGCGGAGGCAGACAGCCATGTTGCCAGCTCCTGCAAGGAAGCTGCCAGGCGGGACTGGCTGGGCACGCAAAGGCAGCAACAATAGGCACCTCTGCGCCATCGTCTTTCAACACACGACTTTCAAAGGGCAATCTCAATATATTACAGTTGAAATGGCAATGTCCTCCAACGTGCATGTAATCGGCTGGAGCCCATTCAGCAGACGCGTCGAGGACAGGGTCAGGTTAAACACAACTAGACAGCTAAGGGCTAGTGAGAATTGGCTGTCTGGTCCCATTTTCCAGATAGGAAGCGCGGAACCCTGAAAGTCCTTATAGGGAGCCAGGAAGGGTCCAGAAATCGCCCAGCCCTCTAAACCCTTCTCACCACTCCCATGTATTTGTATTCTCAGAAAGCTCTGTAGGGACAGGTAGACAACACAGTGCCATGAAAGATGCCTCCCAAGAGTCAAGATGGAAGTCACAAAGCAAAGCCCCCAGGGTTGCAAAGAAACTCAGGGTTCTCTTCCCACATGATGGGCATTTAACAGTCAATGTGATCTATACTACAGTTGTCAGTCTGTGACATCTCAGGTCTCCAGACGAGGAAGGAAGCACAGAGATGTCAAGTGCTCTATGTCCAAGGATGGCTACAGGGCCACGATCCAAGGTCCAAGATCAGATCCTCAAAACATGGGCTTTTGTTCAAACATTCCACAGGGTGTAGAGGGTGCTACATATCCCCCAGCTGGCAGCTAGAAAGATGTAAAGGTTCAAACATGCCACTCCCCACTTCTCCAGAGTGCTGTAAACAGCACAGGTTGCCAGGAGGTACACGGGAGCCATTGGGGAAGCAGCCTGAAGCCAGAGATGACCACAAAAGCCAGTGCCTTCTCTGCTCCACTCTGCCCTCAGTTAGCATGTGACTGCCCAACTCCAGGACCAGGAAAGGACACAGGCTTGGAGGAACAAAGGTAGATACCTTACAAAGTGACCCTCAGAAGCTGAACATGGAGGTGCACACTTGTAATCCCATGGAGGAAGGAGGATCAGAAAGGGGTTCAAATCCACCTTCTACTATGTAGCACCAAGGTAGCCTGAGCTATATGAAACTGTGTCTCTATGGGCCCCTCACTAGTGGGACCTTCTCCATCCTACAAGAAGGATTCCCTCTGGTGTTCACCTACACCCTTACAAACCAAAGAGGTACAGACCTGAGGCCAGTGACCCCAGTTTAGGGCTAAGAGACACTGGGCAAGAGATGGGTTCTCCAAGGAACTCAAGGAACTGTGAACTCAGAGGACTGTCCATCCCTTGGATGGGCAGTCAAGTCTAGGGGCTGAGTGGGCCAGGAACTCAAATGACTAGGTGGTCTCCCTGTATCAAAATCTGGTCTAAACAAGGTCTTTGTGAGAAAACAGTGCCTTTAGAACCTTCCAGACAGTCGTCTGCCTAAGGAGGCTCTCTGCAGGGTACCCGTTGTTCATGAGGCCTGATTATTTGTTCCTGGGTCTGTTTCTCTAGAGGAGCGTCAAGGGTAAGGCTTACCACAGTGGGGATAAGACCCTGGAACAGTAGCTACCTCTGGATGAGAGAGTGCAAGAGATACAGGGAGGTGGGGCACAGCGAAAGACAAACAGGCACACATACACACAAGAGAAAAACAGGGACAGAGAGGCACTGAAAGACAGAGAGACACACACACATGAAAGAGAGAGAGACAGACAGAGAGCAGAGAGGGGGAAGAGAGGGAGGGAGGGAGAGGGAGAATGACAGGGAGGGAGAGGTAGGGAGGAGGGGAGGAGAGAGGGGGAGGGGAGAATATAATAGACAATCCAACGCTCCCACCTGCTGCTGCTGCTGCTGCTGCTGCTGCTGCTGCTGCCATGCCCCAGGGCCGACTGCTCAGGGATCACATTCAGTCGACCACTAAAAGACCTCTTACTGCTAGAAACTAACCCTGGGCCTCAGCAACTATCAATCTAGGAAACTGAGGCTTACCTGGCCCTGGACCCCACAGGACTCAAACCCACACAGCCTGGGCCTCCCGTTTGACTCTATCCACATTTTTTTTTTTTTTTTTTTTTTGGTAAGGCAGGGCTCCACACAGGGTTCTCGCATCTGATTCCCATCCCCCACCACACCCCAGGGGGATAACCAGACAAGGATCCTCCAGTGAAGAGCAGTGTAAGGCCCAGACCAAGGTCAGAGTCTCCAGAACATACAAGGTCTCAAACTCAGATGGTTCCTCCAATCCCTCATCATCTCTTCCATACGCCAAAGCCTCCTCCTTCCCCATCATCAACGCAATAAAGAAGGAAAGGGGGAGGGGAGAGGAAAGTAGAGGGGAGAGGAAAGGAGGGGAGCCCCCCACAGCCCACAGCGGGCTCCTTTCTGGTCAGGGGAAAAGCTCTAATGAAGGCCCTTCGATGCCGCTGAGCTGGCGGTGTCAGCTTGGGAGCCCCGCAGAGCTGCGGGCCACGCATCTCTGCCCCCAATTAGCACTCAGGTCCTCCATCAAAGCGCGTGCCTGCTGCCAGAGGCAGAGGCCACAGGGACGGCCCCTCCAGCAGTGGGAGGAGGCCAAGGCTCTCCGGCAGGTCCTGGCCTCTGCTCCTTGCCTTTTGGTGGCTGGGGTAGGCTGGGGGGGGGGGGGGCACCTAGCCACCACCTCTCACCCTCTCCAATCAGCCAGCTCAGGGCAGACGCCGTCACCCCGGGGGACGCACTAATGAAGATGGCCGACATTAATCTCTTCCCTCTCCCGACAGGTCAATTTATAGTTCCATGGGGAGCCCTGGCGCCCAGCCAGAGGGCCTGACATAACTCTCCCTGCTCCTGAGGAGGACATGGGGAGGGTGGGCTTTGATAGGCAGAGGGAGCTGGTGGTCCCTGGAACAGGTCTTCTATCTTAGTAGCCACCATTGCCACCCCCAGCAAAAACAGGTGGCAGAGAACCAGGAGGGCACCTGACCTGGAGGGCTGAGGTGACTGGCAGCCAAATCTATTCTGTGTCCTCAATTGAGCACCCTCCTCGGCAGGAGCCCTACCCCCTAAAAGAGACGGGCTTTCTGCGCTTCAGTGATCATCTACAAGTGTGGGATCCTCTCTGCTCTTGCTCAAGTGCATTCCTCAAAGACCATGAAGCAGGCATGAGAGTCTGGCCCTTGACTAGACCCTGGAGACCCATCAACCTAGTCTCCTGGAGCTCCCGGGCTCCTGGGGAAGACAACCCTGGAAGCCTCCTACCACTCTAAGGGCCCTATAGGAAGGCCTGTGGGAGGGTGCACACATTTCTACCCGCCTAATAGAAGAGGGATGGGGTGGGGGTGGGGCAGGGAGAGACACTGTTGGGTGCCGAGGCATAAGGGGTGGTATTCATGGGAGCAGACTAGCTTAGGAGGGGAAGACCCAAGAGCAGAGGGTAACCAGCTCGCAGGGCGTTGTGTCGGCAGAAGAAGCTGGGAAGCTCGGCCTCAGGGGACTCTCGGGAGTTTGGCCTAGTTTAGATCTGTGGACAGCTGAGTTCAGTCTGCCTTGCTCAGAGCTGCATTTTAGAAGACAGCCTGGTAATGGTGTCCCAGGCAGAGAGTCGCGTAAGGGACGAAAGGCAGGTGTGTCTGGGCCATAGGGAAAAGGACAGATGTCTTGGGACAGAGAACTTCACCAAGGACTGAATGGAGAAGCAGGTACCCACGTGTCCGGCAGGCTAGGGTCCTGAGGTCCCCAGGTTAGGTACTGGCTGGGGAAGGGTTACAGGCCTGGATCGGGTAAGGAATTGGGCCGTGGAAGCTTCTAGCAGGCCCCAAATGCCAGACCTGGGCTTGGGAGAGACCAGGGCCTAAAGACTGTCTCCAGGTCCAAGAGTGCACAGTGGGGGACTTCTGCTTTTGGAGTAGGTCATTTCGCAGGCAGCAGGGAAACCAGAGAGGAGGATTCTGTATGGGAATAGCGAGGGCCTGGCAAGGCCAAGTGCTGAGGGCCCAGAGGTCCCTCCCAGTCCGATGCTGCTCAGGGCTGTCCTGCTGGAAGCACAAGACCACCACCTCCCCAGCCTCTGACGCTGGCACTTGTCCTGCACTGACTAGGTATTATGTGACTTGCCTAGAGGATGCCCTTTCCCCCTAGGCCCTCCTCCCCACCTCCTCCCCTTCCTGAATCTAACCCCTCTGCAACCCTGGGGGCGTCCCCTATTCCCTAGGCTGGAGACCTCAGGTTAGGCACAGTTAGAAGGAACCAGGGTCCCACTGACCCCAAAGCACACTGTCATGAAGAAGAGAAAGAACAAGGCCTAAATAAAGGGCCCAGACGCTTACAGTGGCTGCATTATGGTGGCGGGACAATGGATGATATTTTTTTCCCCTTCTTTTTGACAATGAAATATTCATACGCTCACTCTATTGCTGTGTGTGCCTGGAGAGGGCTGCTGTAGCTTTGGTGTCAAGCAACCGTGGGGTCAAATCCTGGCTCTTCCAGCTCTTTACTGGGGACCAAGGGCCAGCGATCTGCCCTTTTTCGGCCTCCGTTTTCTCATCCGTACAATGGGGACGAACGCCCCTCACTCCAGCCCATCGCGCGCACAG
>JADRCD010184452.1:16958-30302 GCA_019843815.1 Montemys delectorum
CCCCCCCCCCCCCCCCCCCCCCGCCACCGAGGGCTTTAGGAGCATCAAGCAAGACAGCGGGCTGCCAAGGAGGAGGAGAAATGCTCAGGCTCAGAGATGGGCCACCCTGGATTTAAACACCGGCTTCCCAACCTCCCACTTGTGACTGACTGGTTCAGGGTCTCAGTTGCTTTCCCTCTTAAAATGTGTAGATGTCAATCATAAGCCCAATTTCCTTAAGTGATTGTCATGAGCCTGTCACGGGACAATGCCTGTAGATCCCTCAGCACAACCGGGTAAAGCTCAAGACTTAGCAAGGGGGACAGTGACAAGCACGGGCCAGCGAGGGTTCCCGCTCCAGCCTCCACTGCACCAACCAGGGTGGCCTCGGGTACGCCACTGGCCCTCCCTGGGCCTCCCTGGCCCTTCCTGTCTGTGAAGGAGGTTACTGGTGACACTTCCCACCTTACCAGGTGGTGTAGAGACATAGTGACGCCCACTAGCATTCCTTGGCCTACTGTTACTCAGCCCCAACTTCAGCTTTCTAACTGTCCCCGGGAGACCACGAGGCTTTGCTTGGAAATGAGAATATAACGAGACAGGCCTATGTTCTAACTCCACACTTGCAGGTGGAGATCTCTGAGCAGGCTACAGTCTCTTCAGCTCAGACACGGGAACACAGCCGCATGCGCAGTGGCTGTCAGCCACTCTGGTATTCAAGTGCCCATTTCTCCTTCAGTATAGACCAGGTTCACCTCCTGGACTTTACTGTGTATCTAGTCCTGCTCTGAGGCAGGGGGGATGTCCCTTTTGAACACTGTAGGTGTTATGGCTAAGGCCTGGTCTATATTGAAGGAGAGATAGGCACCTGAATAACAGAGCAGCTGCAGACAGGCCTCCCTTGTCCAGCCTTGAGCCACCTGGACAGCTCCTAAGTGTATATCTGGAAGCCCCCCTCCCCCCAAGGCTATCTAGGCGGCAGATGTTGGTAGTAGGTATTAGCTGGTAATTGGGAGACCAGCTGGCCCTCTGATGACTCAGGATTGTTCCAGAGTCCATGGAAGGGGTCCCACTTGGAAAGAGGAAAGCAGAAACTCCATAGAGGGTTCTCCTGACCTCTCTTAGCTCTTCTGACCTCTCAATTCTCCAGTTTTACTGTCTCCTGGCTCCGACTTTTTAAAGAAAAGATATACCTATTTTTATGTACACTGGTCTGCCTGCACTCTATGTGAGTGAGCCAGGTTCTCTGGAACTGGAGTTACAGACTGATGTGAGCTGTCATGTGGTTGCTGGGAATTGAACTCAGGTCCTCTGGAAGAGCAGCCACTGCTCTTAACCGCTAAGTCATCTCTCCTGCCCATTTTACTATCTCTATAGTAACAATCATTTATAGCATTCATTATTGAACTGTGTATCATCTACTCCCACCCTCCTTCCCCCCAAATCCAGGAGTACAAGGGTTCAGGTATACCTCTCTTTTTGTCGTTTGGGGTTCACCTGACACAGGGTCTCATATCTTCCAGGTTGGCCTTGAACTTGCTTTGTTGTCAAAGATGACTTTGAACTCTTTGTCCTCCTGCCTCTGCCTCCCAAGTGCTGGAATCACAGAGGTAGGCCACTATGCCTAACTTCAGTGTGTCTTGATTCTTGCTGTACTAACTGTACCCCTACAGTGTGCAGAACAGTGCCAACCACATAGTAGGTGCTCAGTGAATATTTGCAATGGAATAAGAATCTCCTGATAAGGCCTGGAAAGATGGCTTGGAGGATAAGAGCACATGCTGCTCTTGCATACGACCAAGATGCAGTTCCTGGGACTGGGCAGCTCACAACTACCTATAAGTCCAATTATGGGGCCTCTGACATCCTCTTGTAGCCTCTGGGGCACCGACACCCACATACACACACTTCAGGCAATCGTGCTTCATGCATGCCGTACACGCACACACAATAAAAAACGAGTAACTCTTAAAACAATCCTCAGGTGGTGACATTAAGTGCGCAGGGTGGAATGGCGATGCTCCATTGCTGGTGTGCAGCTCCCCTTCCTAGAAGACAGCCCACTTGGGCTGTTAACCCTACCCCAACCCCCACCCTGCAGCAGCAGAACTGAGGAAGGGGACCCCAGTCAGGAAGTCGCTAAATCCTCAGTGCAACAGAGCTTCTTGGGACAGCGGGCGGGGGGGGGGGGGGGAACTTGGGCAGTTTTCTGGCTCACTGCTCATTCTATGGCTGTTTGGTCACACCAAGAGGCTTCTGCAAGCCTAAGGTGCCCTCAGATATAACCTAGAATTCCTCTTCTAGAGCCCAGTAGGACTTCTCTAGCCCACCCACCCTCTAAACTGGAGGGAGGGGCTTCTCAGCTAAGGCCCAGGATGTCATGTGGGGGCTGAGCTCCCCGCCCCTCGCGTGCGCATGGCACTCCCCCGCTACAGTTTACAAAGTGCGTTCACAGACATTATCACGTCGGCTCCTAAACGCCCCCTAAAAACCACAATAAATCTCTCGCTCTGGCTCCGGAGCCCACCGGCTGCCGCGTAATCACTGAGCAGAGAGAGGCCTCAGGGCCCAGAGTCTGCCAAAGCCTTCCCGGCGCCAGCAGGGGCAGAGGGGGATCCACGTGGGCGGGTGGCAGGTGGCGGGTGGCAGGCCCAGCTGGGGCGCTGCGGGAGAGAGGAGCAAGCCCGAGGCCCAATCCTACAAAAGCAGAATGTGCTGTCTCAACCCAGAAGCTCTCTCGGGAGAGGGGCCAGCAGCCACAGGATCTGGACGACAGAGGCTGGTGGACCTAGGGGCCAGGAAACACTATAGAAGACGTGGAGGCTTAGCTCTTGGGAGCATCGTTGGGGAAATGTAGCAGAGCCATAAACATTATTCTGTTGGGGAGCCAGGGTTAGTTGGCCTCAGCTGGCTCTTCTCTCACCCTCTACTTTTTCCACCCCTAGATAGCTGCCCTCAGTGTGCCTCTGTGGCTGGCAGTAGGGTCCTCTCAGCAGATCGCTCCAGTGACAGAAGTCCCCTTCCAAGCTGTTCTCTGCCTGGGATGGTCCTGGTGCCCTGTTAAACTCTCAAAAGACAATTCAGAGCTCTCTATATGTAGACCCCCGCCCCCAAAATCCAGAAGTGGCTACTCCGACCCCTAGCTGCACCTGAGACCCCCTCTGCTTGAATCAGGTCCCCTTTCCACTCAGTTCCTTGTGCCTAGAGGGCAGCAGCTGTGTCATCCTGCAGTGAGGTGACCCAGGTAACACAGAAAGGATTCCTCCTGATGAACCACAGAACCACAGCCACGATGCATGGGGACAGTCAGCCCAAACTGATGACAACCCACAAGAAAGAGGCAGTAAGGCCCTGGGTTTACAGCTGGGCTCCCAGCCCTGAGTAACCACAGAGAGGGGAAAAGAAGAATTCTCCCCATGCCTGCGAAGAATCAGTCAGAGGCTGTGGTCAGGGTTTTTTTTTTTTTTTTTTTTTTTTTACATTTCCCTGGGTTCTGAAAGTTAGAGAAGCCCCGCTTACAAACTGTGGAAAGTTCAGGAAAGTTTAACTAAGCAAGGAAAGGAAGGGCCTGACCCACCCGGCTGCAGCCATCCTGGCAGGCTTCCTTCTTGGGCCTCTCCTCTTGGTGGCCACCTCCTGGGAGGCCTTGGCCTTGGCCTTGGCCTCTGGGCTCTGGGGAGGGCAGCTGATCTAAGTTGATCTTGGAGGGAGAGTGGTGGCTGTGGTGTCATGGCAGGCAGGGAGCAGGTGGCACCAGCTCTGAGGCCTCCTGAAGGGAGGCAGTTTCTCTCCTCCCCAGCCTTCACAGGCCTGGGAGAGCGGGAAGGCAGGACATCTGAGGGAGAAATGGGGGAGCTAGAGGTAGAGGTTTGTGGGGTGGGGCAGTTGCCCATATTCCCAGAAAAGACCTCTGAGTCCACACCCTACAGGCTCCAGCACTGGTTCCGATGGCCTAGTTGCTTGGCCTGGCAGCCCAGCTCCTTACCCCTAGTAAAGACTTGTATCCAGAAATAAACAAAGATACAAAATCCCTACAGCTCTTGTAAAAGGATGAGCAGCCCAATTTAATGACGAGCCAAGAGTTTGTTTAGATATCTCTCCAAAGAAGACATACAAATAGATGCTGGCGATGTGAGTCAGAAGGCAGAGTGCTGGCCTAAGATGTGCAAAGCCCCAGGTGGGGTCCTCAGTAGTGTGGTACACTCTTGTAACCCGGGCACTCAGGAGGTGGAGGCAGGAGGATGGAAAGTTCAAGGTCACGGTTAGGTAGCTCTTTGGGTAAGGTGCTTGCCAACAAGCCTGAGAACGAGGGTGCCAGTCCCTGGAACAACATGGCAGAAAATGAGAATCAATTTCCCACAAGCTCAGCAAGCTCAAGTTGTCCTCTGATCTCCACAGACATTATAGCGTGTGCACACGCATGGGCACACACACACACACACACACACACACGGACACGGACACGGACACAACACAGCAAGTTGGAAGACAACCTGGTCTAATGACACCCTGATTTTTAAAAAAGAACATATATGGCCGGGTGGTGGTGGCGCACTCCTTTAATTCCAGCACTTGGGAGGCAGAGGCAGGCGGATTTCTGAGTTCGAGGCCAGCCTGGTCTACAGAGTGAGTTCCAGGACAGCCAGCGCTACACAGAGAAACCCTCAAAAAATAACAAAAAAAAAAAAAAGAAAAGAAAAGAAATTAAAAAAAAAAAAGAACATATACAAATAGCCAATATTCATCATTAGTGATTGATCAAAATACAAAGAAACTTCATTCCATACCCACCGGGACGGCTGTTATCAAGGAAGATGGGAAAAAATAAGTGCCAGTGGGCATTCGGAGAAACTGGAATCTTTGTGGTTTGCTTCTGGGAGTGAGAAATAGTGCAGCCACCAAGAACAGTATACTACATCACCTAACAACTCTGCTCCTAGTCATACACGCCCACAAGAAGACAAAGTATGGCCAGGCGTGGTGGCGTACATTTGCAATCCCAGCACTCAGGATCAGGTGTTGAAGCAAGCCAGGGCTACACAGTGAGATCCCCCAGAGAGATGGCAGAGTGTTAGGGAAAGCTCTGGCCCCATAAAGCATGCTGACCTGAATTCAAAACCCCAGTGTAGCCAGCCACGACAGCATGCGCCTGAAATCCCTGCCCTCCTATGATGAGATGGGAGGTGAAAACAGGAGGACTCCCGGAAGCTACTCGGCCAGGTGGTCTGGCCTACACAGCGGCCAACCACAAGAGAGCCTGTCTTATAAGGTGAGAGATGGAGACCAACAACCAAGATCCTCCTCCAAGCTTTATATGCGTATCCTGGTATTCGTGTACCTGCACATACAAATACACACTCAATAGCTTTCTTTTTTTTTTTTAAGATAGAGCGCTATTGAGGAAGATACTTGATGCCAACCTCTGGCCTCCACATATGTTCACACACACACACACACACACACACACAGAGTCAAAAAGGAAAGGAAGGAAGAGAGGAGGGAGAGGAGGGACGGAGGCCAGGAGAGGACAAGTTTCCCCGTTATATTTTGTGTTGCATCATTCCCAGCACTGAAAAGATGGAGACAGCTCGGGTGTTCACTCCTAGACAGACCGTGGTAAGTGTGTTCCTTGGACTATTACTCTGCTGTGAAAAAGCACAAAGTACCGGTGCCTGCTGTCACCCGGACAAGCCCTGAAAGCACGCTACTCGAGAGGACACAGATTGTCCTGCTTCTGTTTTTATTTTATTTATTTTATTTTATTTTAATTTTTAGAATTTTTTATTTTAAGCATTCGAGACTGTCAAAACCACAGAGAAAGAAAGTAGCCGGGTGATGGTAGCGCATGCCTTTAATCCCAGCACTTGGGAGGCAGAGACAGGTGGATTTCTGAGTTCGAGGCCAGCCTGGTCTACAGAGTGAGTTCCAGGACAGCCAGGGCTACATAGAGAAATCCTGTCTCGAAAAACCAAAAAAAAAAAAAAAAATGTTCTGGAAGTAAACAAAATTAGTGGTTATACACATCTGGAAATATGTTAAAAGCCAGAAACACCCCCCCACACACACACACACACCTTAACGCCGGGGAGCCAGAAGTGTTGGCACCCACATCTGTAACCCCAGCACTTGGGAGACTGAGGCCAGCATTTTGAATTCAAGACCAGCCCGAGCTAATTGTATCTGTGTATGTGACTGTCAAAGATAGGAACATCACCGGAACAGTTTGATTAAATATTTACAAAGTTACTACTCATAGAAAAAGAAAAAGTGTTACAGTATATAAATTATATTTCAATGAAGGGTTTTTTTAAAAATGGGGTCCTTGTCCTTCCATTTTACTCCCACAGGTCCCCATGATCCAGTTCTGTGACCTGGTCAGGCTCAGCCACTGCCCCTTCAAGCCACCATCCTATAGCAATGAAGCAGCAGCTACCAGACACCAGACCCTTTGACCTGGGAGACTTGACATGATTTCTCCAATGGGCCTGACCTGTCTCTGCCTCAGACCTAGCTGCTCCTGGTCCCCAGAGAGGCCTTGTCTGGTCTTCGCCCCTGGCTGATTCTTCCTTTCCATATAGCACATGATGTGTGCTCAGGATACCTTGATCACAGCACAAGGCAAGGCTGCTGGTGAGAGCTGAAGGCTACAGGGGAAGTGAACATCTGCCCCATCAGTCAGTGCACTTTAAGGATGAAGAGGGGGAACCCTGAGACACAGTGTGAAGCTGAGAGGCAGGTCAGGGGATGCCATTGGCCCTGACCCAGGCGAGAAGAGTCAGTGCAGGCTCGCATAGAGGCCACACATAAAGAGATACATACTGGGAAGGAACCAGAGCTAAAACCAAGCCATTGTGGGAATGACACCAGTGGGAGGGAGAATGAGCCCAGGATGAGAGGGGGACATTTCCAATGAGAGTCCAACTGAGGTAGCTGACGGGCACTCTCCAAGCAGTCCTAGATCTACTTAGCAGCTCTATCTATCCACTGGCCCCATGATACTTCCTAGCCCCATCCCCTGTGGCACCTTATCACAGGAAGCTGGATCTCATCTCTTATCTGACCACAGCCAAGGTTTCCTCACTGACTGTCCAACCCCACACTTCACATTCTTGCCTCTTCTCATTTATGCTACCAGTGCCCCCCCCCCCCAAAAAAAAACCACAAAGTGGGTCTTTGTACAGCTTACAAACCTTACATGGCACTCCATGGCCCAAACAACAAAGGCCAGACACATTAGTGAGGCACACAACCCTCCCTCCATCGAGGCTAGCTGGTTTTGCAGCCTGCCCAGCACCAACACACGGCCCACTCCACACCTGCGCCATACCTTCACACACAGTGTACAGGCTCTTTCCCTTTCTGTCCAGAGTCTCAGCAGCACGGAACCTGCACCTTCACACATCCCTTCTGGAACCTAGAGGAAGTGATTCTATGTCCCATAAGTTAATGTGTTGTGAAGTTAAAGAGGGAATCCCCAGAAGGACCCCTGTGGCTTTTGACCATGTGAAGCTCAAGAAATAGGTCAGGAGAGGCTGCTGGTCCTTCCTCTCCCCCCATCCCATCTCTCTCTCTCTCTCTCTCTCTCTCTGTCTCTGTCTCTCTCTCTCTCTCTCTCTCTCTCTCTCTCTCTCTCTCTCTCTCTCTCTCTCTCTGTCTCTCTGAGACACTCTCTCACTTTGTAGCCCTAGCTGGCCTGAAACTTGCTATATAAACTACACTGGCTTTGAACTCATAGAGACTTACTTGATCCTGCCTCCCAAATGCTAGGATTAAAGGTTGGCAAACGAGTTTTTTTAATTAAATTACTTTGTTTTCAAGGCAGGGCCTCACACAGCCCAGACCAGCCTCCAATTTGCATTGCAGCATAGACCTTGAACCTCTGATCCTCTTGTCTCTACTTCCTAAGTGCCAGGATTACAGGTGTATGCCACCTTGCTTGTTTTAAATGACACTGGAGATTGACTTCAGCCTTTAGCTATGCTAGGCAAGCATTCTACCAAGTGAGCTACAGCCCCAGTTATAGTGACATAATTTTAAATGACATAAAAAAATCTTTAACTATCAAGCCACATGTGGTCACAAACTTGTGGTTATCTTCGACTTGACAGAATTAAGAGTATCCATTAGTAGCCATAATTCTGTCTACCTTGTAGAAAAAGTGACCCTGGGCCCAGATACATGACCATCAAGGGCAGGAGAGCAAGGTCCTAGTGTGGAGTTCACAGGAAGCTGGGTGCTGAAGCAGAGGAAGATGAGAGGAGGATAGTCAGTAGTGGGAAAGGAAGGGAGACAACAAGAGAGGGGGAAGGGACAGAGAGTGGGCAGATGCAGGTGCTCAGATAAGAATGTCTGGCCGGGGCAGTGGTGGTGCATAATTTTAATCCCAGTACTTGGAAGGCAGAGGCAGGTGGATTTCTGAGTTCGAGGCCAGCCTGGTCTACAGAGTGAGTTCCAGGACAGCCAGGACTACACAGAGAAATCCTGTCTTGGAAAAAAAAATCCATATAAGCCCATGAACAACACTAAGCACAGCCCCATCCAGAGCAGACTGAGGCTCCCCAGGGACCAGACCTAGGAACTTCTGGGGTACAGAAACAGAGACCCCCAGCTGTCATATACCATGGGTCATCATGTCAGAGCTTGTCTCTTAGCATGAAAGGTTGTGGCCACAGCTATCTGCTATGCCTTGCAGGTCCCTGCTCCAGGCTATCCTTAGGTCTCCAGCCTCTCTTGGCAACACCAACACCCTCGATGCTTTCTGTCCTTGTTCAGCAGGCTCACTCTCTCTCTCTCTCTCTGACAGCTGCCTGAGCTCCTTGCTTCTGCCTCGCCCCTCCCAAATCCTGTTTACCTCTGCAGCAGTGGGACCCTTGCAAATGGTATAATCAGGGGCCTCAACATCTGGCCCCATATCCTCCTGGAGCTCATCTGCTACCACCTGGCTTCTGCCCTTCCTCCCACAGGCTCCAGCTTCCCTGCCTTCTTGACTGAAGGGGGCCAGATCCCAGTCTGGGCCTTGGCTCTTGGCTTTAAGCTCTGCCGGGAATAGCTCTTCTTCCAGAGGTGCCCCCTCCCTCGTCTTTGCTCAGATGGCACTTTCTCAATTAGACCCTCCTTGGACACCTATTTATAAATGAGAAACAAAATATCCGCCATCTCCTGCTCGGCTTTATTTTTCTCTCTGGCACTTAACACTCTTGATAACAACATATGTTCCTTTCTTATTATGTTGGGTTTTTTCCCCCTTGTTTTTGGTGTGTTTTTCCTCTCTCTCTCTCCCTCTCTCTCTCTCTCTCTCCCCTTCCTCCCTCCCTCTCTCTTCCTCTCCCCCACCTCTAGAATGTCCATGAAGAGAGGGTTTTGATATCCTCTCTTCACTCCTCTGTGTCCAGAATGAACTGAGGCCTACAAGACACTCATGAGGTTCTTTCTGCATAGATGAGTTAGAACAGGAAGGACCAGATGTGGTAGCACTTGCCTTTAATCCTAGCCCTGGGGAGTCAGAGGCCAGCAGAGCTCTGTGGTGAATGAAGGAATGAATGAGTAAATGATTTGAGTAACTGAAGACCCTCAAGGGTCCAGCCTTGGATCTGGACAGGACTGGGCTACCCTGGGCCCCAAGCTAACTCAACCTATCCCATGACCACCGGGGTCCTTGGTCCTTCCTGGTCCCATCCCTTGATGAATTGCCCCAACCCAAGGGCCACCTGCCTTCTCTTAGCCACTGATAATGGCACAGCGGCTCTCTAATGCTGAGTTGAGTTTAATAACAGACAACCCAGTCCAGAGCCATCCCAGCAGCACCCTCTCAAGGTGGCCTGGGTATGCCCCAGCCACAGGTTTCTCAGAATGCACCCTGAGCTTCCAGGAATGGCGGGGGAGGGAGGGGGGACCAGTGGAATGAAGAACAGCTAGGTGTAAGCTGCCACAAACTAGAGGCCATGGGCAGCCCCTGTCCCCATAACACCTGTGGGCAGTACCTAATGACAATGCTGGTTCTCCCTCTGCAGGTCTAGGAGTGGGGGTTTCTCAGCTCCATCCCACTGCTGGGTGCTGATTGCCACATGGATGAGGCCAAGAAACCGACGAGAGCAAGGATCCCCCAGCCCAGTAGAGCAGGGACTTCTGCAGATTCACAGTGGTGAGGCTCAGTCAGTTACTCCTCTACAGAGGAACACGGCAGCTGTGGAGGTCAGGAGCCCACGTGTTCATCCGTGTGCGCACACACATACATGTGCATATTACCAGGACCAGGACTCACAAGAACCCTGACAGATCATATCCACATCCTGGCTCCCTAGCACCCCAGAACCCCAGCATCCCCAGGTCTGGGACTGTGAAATGCTAGCAGTGGGGAGCAATGGCATGTGTCTAGACCATCAGAAAGGGGCATAGTCTACCAGGATCAGGATTTCCCCCCTCCCAACCTACAAGTCCTCTCTAGGCAGCCACCACTTCCCATACAGTCTCACTAGTAGTCTCTGCAAAGCAGGTCTAATAATGCCCATGTTGCAGGGTGGCCAGGGTTAGCTATGATCACCCACTGAATGTTCTACTTAGATCATTATTGATTTTATTAGAAGGGCTTTACGTTCACTCTAGAGCCATCAGCAAGCCCCAAGCTCCTGCCTCCCACCATTCACACACCCCACCGACCCCCGAGACTCACACATCACAATAATGATGTGCGTGACAGCGCGTGTCCTGGCTGACTGGCTCTCTGCGGCATTGTGGCTTGCTGCTTTAGAAGCCCAACTTCATTTAATCCCCCGGAGAGTCCTATAAGTTGAGCTGCCATTGTCCATCAGCAGACGAAGAAACAGAGAGGTGAATTAACGTGCTCAGGGTCACCCA
Source organism: Montemys delectorum (assembly GCA_019843815.1). NCBI lineage: Eukaryota > Metazoa > Chordata > Mammalia > Rodentia > Muridae > Montemys > Montemys delectorum. Next base: position 27,792 of record JADRCD010184452.1, read on the forward strand.
GCAGACAAGGGGCACAGCTAGAGCTTCCGTCAGAACCAGTGTGGGCCAGTCAGGCGAGACAGCAGGCTGGTGACCGGCTGCTCAGATCCAGGCTGTACACAGGATTATGGGATGTGTGCCTCAGGAAGGACCCCCAAGGAACATCAATGAGCAAATCCTTAGAAGGGTCCGTGATGTTAGAAGAGGCCAAATGTCGAGGTAAAGCCCCAAAGTGAGGAAAGAGCAGCTCAGGTCAGGCCTCCTTCCTTCTCTCTGCCCAGGGCCTGTTTTACCCTTCTAACTCATGAAGCTCCAAAAGGTCCTTGTACCTGCCCCACTTTGCCTGTCATTCCTCCCTGTGTGCTGATCCCATACTCTCTCCAGGCTTGCCGGTTAACAGATCTGCTGGATTTCCACTCAGAGGCCTTTCTTACTGCACTGTCTTGCCTCACAGAGGCTTGAGCCCAAGAGACAGGGCATCTCGACCGAGTCAGCCGTGGTAGGAGCCAGGGAAATGGCTCCAGGTAAAAGCCGCTTAAGCCTGCCGATCTAGAATCAATCCTTGGAACCCATATAATAAACTGAATGCAGTGGTGTGTGGCTGTGGTCTCAGTATTCCCACATCGAGACAGAAGAATTGCCTGGACTGAGTGTGCAGAGCAGAAGAACTCCTGCCTCAGCTACCTCAGTGAGGGTGAAGGGGGGAACCTCGCTCCAAAAGTATCCTCCGACCCCGACTCAAAATGATACCCATATACACATTGCTTGCTTGCTTGCTTGCTTGCTTGCTTGCTTGTCAGAAAAAGAAACAGAGAAAGCATGGTAAGTGTTGGAAAAGGAATGGGTAAAGAACAGTCAGGATTGGAATTCCAGCATCATACCGCAGACCCCCGAAGCCTGGGCTCTGCCCACTGCCCTGACCACAAGACTGGGACTGCTCATTGCTTTTGGAGTACACAGCTCTGGACTGAAACCCTGCCTCTGATATTACTCCAGCCAAGTTCCTCTTTCTTTCCAAACCTTGGCTTGCTGTCTCATGAAACGAGGTCGTTTCTCAAGAATTATTCAGCTTAGGAATGGAATGTAGCTCAGTGGGTCAAGGCCTTGCCTAGCACTCACAAAGCCCAGGGTTCTGTCCCAAGCACCACAGAAACTAAAAGTGGTGTGAACATCTGCAATCCCACCATTCCGAAGGGAGAGGCAGAAAGGTCAAGAGTTCAAGGCCATCCTTGGCTACCTAACAAATTTGAGGCCAGTCTAGACTACGTAAGACCCTATCTTAAAATTCCCACCCCCACTCCTTGTTTTGATGGTAGAGCACTTGCCATGAATAGAGAAGGCCATAGATCCCATCCCAAGCACTACAGAAATAAAGAAGGAAATGTTTAACTTTTTATTCTAGGTCCAGCAAGATGGCTGAGTGAGTGAAGGTGCGGCAAGCCCAGCGACTTGAGTTTAATCTCCAGGATCCATGTAAAGGTGGAAGGAGGGAACAGACTCCTAAAACTCATCCTCCTGTCTCCATGTGCACACACAAATGTATACATTGCTATACATAATGATAATGATAATAATAATAATAATAATAATTAAAAAAATTTATACATTAAAAATTGTATTTAAGCAAGTATAAAGGTCCCTGTAGGTATCCAACAAATGTAAATCCGTAGAGAAACGTGAGACAGTTTGCAGGAATGAGAGTCCCCCAGTTCTCAGCACCCCCAGCTGAGAAACTGTGAAAGGCGTGGCTCTGGCTTGGAGGTTGCCCTGTGAACCCTGCCTCTCCTAGGGGTCAGAGGCCAGTAGTGCTGTTAAGCCGTTTTCCATAGGCTTATGTTGGGGTTCCTGGCTATTCAGTGTGTCTGCTATGGCCCAGCCCAGATACCAGGTAAACTCCAGAGACAGATGCCTGGACACCCACCTCGAAGGTCAAAGAGGCAGTGGGGCCTGGACCAGTGCTCTGCAGGGGCCAAGCTGTGAGGTTGCTCCCACTCAGCTTGTTACAGGGGACAGTTAGAGGCCCAGGAGGGGTATTTATTGAGCAGAGGTCTGTGGGTCACAGAAGCTGGTGTGATATTAGGTATCTTCTTGATGCCTAATATTTCTGCAGCCAAGTATGAACATAACTACCTCACAGATATGGAAATGGAGGCTTGGAAACCCAAAGAAACCGCGAGTGCTCAGTGAGAAGCCCCTTCAGTCAGCTTCCCCTCCCCCAACAGCAGAGGTTGTTTGAACCCTGGTGAGGACAGGAAAGTCATGACTGCCAAACCCCACTGTGGGCAGACCCTAAAAGAAAGCTGTGCTCAAGCCGGGCGGTGGTGTCAGTGGCGCACATCTTTAATCCCAGCACTTGGGAAGGCAGAGGCAGGCGGATTTCTGAGTTCGAGGCCAGCCTGGTCTACAGAGTGAGTTCCAGGACAGCCAGGGCTACACAGAGAAACCCTGTCTCGAAAAAACCAAAAGAAGAAGAAGAGGAAGAAGAAGAAGAAGAAGAAGAAGAAGAAGAGGAGGAGGAGGAGGAGGAGGAGG
>JADRCD010184454.1:0-16099 GCA_019843815.1 Montemys delectorum
TCAGCAGCAAAACACAATGAAACTTAAAAATAAGAGTTAAATCAAGTTCAAGTATAAGACACCTTACCACCCTTTCTGGTTTCTCCAAACAGCAAAAGTCTCCATCAGAGTCATTTATCGGTCGCGAGAAGAGGTCAAATTCACAGTCGTATGTCGGACGGCCGATTCAGCTCGACAAACTTCTGATGTCTAAGGTGAAGGTGCCCCACACCTTTGTCATCCACTCCTACACACGGCCCACGGTCTGCCAGTTCTGCAAGAAGCTCCTCAAGGGCCTCTTCCGGCAGGGCTTGCAGTGCAAAGGTGAGGGCCACTTGGGCACCAGGCACTGGCCACCTGCCATGCTAAGCCTTGCTATATTTTTATGTTGCTACCTTTTCTCTGTCTGATGAATTTGTTTTTTTGTTTCATCTTAAAAATCATCATGATTAGATTGCAGATTCAACTGTCATAAACGCTGTGCACCAAAAGTACCAAACAACTGCTTGGGTGAAGTGACCATCAATGGAGGTAGGGGACAATTAATTCATCGCCATATTTGTATTGCTTGACAATCATAGAAGGTGGTAATTATGATTTATCAGGGGTTTTCTCTTTTTTCTTTTTCAGTTGAGAAATTTGTGACTCAGCTCCAAATAAATAGTGGCTCACTCCAGATCATTAGGTTTTTGATGTAATAATAATAATAATAATAATAATAATAATAATAATAATAAATCTTCACACAGTACACAGTTCATATTGAAAGCTTGCATTGCCTACCCTTCTTATTTCATTGTCTAAGCCTAGTTTGTTCAGAAATTCCCTCTTGGAATACTTACAAACTAGTGTTCCCATGCAATTTCTCTGCCCTGTTTCCTTGAAGCACTGAGGCATAAATTAACTTCTGTCCCTACCTGCTGATGAAGGACAAGGTCACAGACTGTTCTAGAGGCAAACAGCCACAGATGTCTAGCCTCTGCAGGCTACTGCTTTCAGAATATACATGGGTGTGATCTTGAATCCAAAGCACGAGGAACATCTTAACTTGGCCAACCATCTTCCTGTATTTGGAATTTTTTTCTTGAAAACAATTCAACAAGGAGAATGAGCATTGGTGCCCTCCTGCCACCCAGCTAGTGTCCTATGGGCTGTTTTGTTCCTCTGGGACTTAGGACCCAGGTCACCTTTCTCCATAGACTGTGAACTGTTTAGGTTCAAACGTCATACCAAGAGACTTCTAGATCCTCTGGTGATAGAAACTCAAGGAGGTAAACAGATGTTTGCATTATGAAAAGCTAAAGAATACATTATTATATTTATTTTCAAAGAAATAGACATTCAAGGGGGCCAAAAGCAGGAAGGGGCACTTTCTAGGAGAACATTCTTATGCATACAGATTTCCAGCACAGGGGTCCAAAGTTAAGTGAGAAAATTGAAAGCTTGGTGATTTTCCCACTTTCTGAAGCTTGTGATATTGACTATTTTTCAATCCCAGGGAATGTCAATTGGACTTGATAACCAGAACCCAGGGGACATGGAGAAGTTTGTGATGTTGATAACTTGAAGATTGCATTTTCCCATGTAGTCAGTGCAAGGTGGTAAAATGGGATCTTCCCAGACTTAGAGGCTCACAGTCTCTGATTGATCTGTTTTTCTTATTTTAAAATGAGCAAAATACTTGAGGTATTTAAAAACTAGAGCTCGTGAGGACAGTTTGATATATTGAGATATAGGATTTAAAAGTTATCTGCAATAGTACTTATAGGTGGCCCCCTTTTCATGTGAGGCTCGTACCTGCCCACATGTCTTTCTTTCTGTAGGAGGCCTGTCCCATGAAATATTTTAGTTTTCAATTCACTTGTCTGGATGGGGCCTCCACAAACTGTTTTCCTGGGGTTCATTTTAGAGTTTCTTCATTTTAGTGTGTATTTGCCTTGGAGAATGGGAAATAAGCATCGGGCTGTTAAATTGTGTGTTTACTGTTTCATATCTTCACATACTATGATTCAGTTGGTAGGTGGGGGCAAGAAGTAACTTGTAATTGATTTATTAGGATTGCCTTTCCCTAAAGCACTGGCTCCAAGAGTTGAGACTTACCTTCTTGGGTCAAACAATTTTCCAGAATTACTTAGCCCTGGGGCAGAATCTGATGTTGTCATGGAAGAAGGGAGCGATGACAATGACAGCGAGCGGAACAGTGGGCTCATGGATGACATGGATGAGGCCATGGTCCAGGATACTGAGATGGCATTGGCAGAGGGCCAGAGCGATGGTGCAGAGATGCAAGATCCAGATGCAGACCAAGAGGACTCCAACAGAACCATCAGGTCAGAACCCCTATAGGACTCAAGCTCTTAGGTGTTTCAGTCCATAAAAGAAACATTATAAAAAGCTATGTACTATAGGGGAAAGCCTATGGAATGAGGAGGCCTGGTTGCTCTGGGAGAGGAGCTTGTTTCAGGCCTAGAATGATTTATCTGTTGACCCATTCCCTTTGAGCGTGAGAAATACACATATTTGCTGTGGTCACTATTAAGTTAATAGTTAATATTAGCTCTGAGTTCATTGTGTGTAAATGTAATATTCAAGGGCCAGCCTCAGCAGAGATCATTTGCTTTAAAACTGACCCCTATTATACAGATCCCAGTCTGTATGCACCTCATTGTTCTTCACTTTATTTCAGAAATATGTGTCACTTTCTACCTATTATCTACATTTATTATTTTAGACCTGGGTGATCTTCACTTTTCATATTAGTAGTCAGTCCAGCATGGCCACCAGGTGAAATGGAACTGCTTCCTGCTATGTAATTAGATCTTACTGCAGCCATGCCTGTTCACACTGTCTTGTGTCTGCTTCCATACTTCAATGGTTAAATGGTGAATTCTACCAAACCCAGAATCCTCTCAACCTGACCCCTTACAGAAAAAGTTCCCCACTCTACCTGATCGGGATTATAAACCATACTGACAATTTTGTGTCCATTTTACAAATGCCAAGTTCATTAACACTTTGAGATTAATCATGATCATACAAAGATATGCATGTCTTCTATTTACTGGAATAATAAACATTCTTTTAGTAGGGAAAATTATTAGTCTTATGACTTTGAAGAGCATACAGTTCTTTTGCACCTGAGGATCTGTGAGAAGCAGAGGGAAGGATAAGGGGTGGGGGTGGGGGACGAGGAGAAGGGCACAAAAAGTCAGTTAAAACAGAAGACAGAAGGGTGAGAATAATTCCATTAATACTAGCTAGATATATAAAAGACTAGGAATAAACTCATCTGGGAAGTTCTAGTTTGCTTTGTTTTATTATTTGTTAAAGAAATCATTCAGACATAGCTTGTATAGAAATCCATTATCTATAAATTATTATTATCATGCCTGTTGCATATAACAAACTTTCCTCTGTGATTTTTGAATATTGTGGCTTCCAAACACTGACAGTAAACCCTGCTGTTTTCCTAAAACTTTGAATGCCATCAAGATCAATGAGAAAATATCTCTGTATCTGACTCTGCCTAGGGAGTTTTAAACGGAACATCTGAAGTACCTGTCACTCCCTCTAGAAACTCACTTTCTGAGCCATCAACCTCTGACAGTACACTTCACTGAAAATGAGACATGCATTTTTTTTTGACTTGTGCTTTGAAATAGTTTAAATGAGCTTTTATTCATGGGAAGATCTGAATGTGAAAATATTTCCCTGCTAACATATTTTGACTTTTCAAGCCCTTCTACGAGCAACAACATTCCGCTCATGAGGGTAGTGCAGTCTGTTAAGCACACAAAGAGGAGAAGCAGCACAGTGATGAAGGAGGGATGGATGGTCCACTACACCAGCAAGGACACACTGGTAAGCAGACAGAACTGCTCCCTATGAATGTGATGCCTTGGGGGACTGTGGGATATGAGAGTTCTTGGGAGTAGACCTCCCAGCAGAGGCATAGTGTCAGCAGAGCACATGCTCTCTGGATGCTTGATGTAGGTACTGAATAAGTACTGGGGTTAGAATAAACTGTACAAAGCAATTCCAGTACAGAAAAAAAAATCTGCAGACAACTGGAATGTCTACATCATTTCAAGGACAGCCACGAAAGGAGCACTGCATGGGTTTGGTGTGTCCCTCTGTGGCCTAGGTTCGAAAGAAACTGTGCCTTTTGCAAAGCAAAAGAGAACGCTGATGACTGCTATCGTTTAAAAGTTTAGCCACCCTGGTATGTGACAACCTTGTAGTGTGTTTCCCTTCTTACCCATAGAACCCAAGTAGTTGAATAACAAAGTTCAATATTTGGCCAGAAGAGTGTATCCTTTCAAATGAATTTGCAAATTACTCTTTCTAACTCTAAGGAAGAATTGATTTGGAATTTTGATGGGAATTGCATTGATTTAGAATTTTGATGGGGATTGCATTGAATCTTGGAGAGCCCCCAATGGAGGAGTTAGAGAAAGGACTGAAGGACTTCAAGGGATTTGCAACTCCATAAGAAGAACAATATCAACCAACCAGACCTTCCCCTCTAGAGCTCCCAGGGACTAAGCCACCAACCAAGAACTACACATGGCTCCAGCTGCATATGTAACAGAGGATGGTCTTGTCAGACATCTAAGGGGGGAGAGGTTCTTGGTCCTATGAAGGCTCCCAGTATAGGGGAATCGAGGGTGGGGAAGCAGGAATGGGTAAGTGGGGGAGCACCCTCATAGAAGCAGGGGGAGGGGATGGCATAGGGGGTTTCCCAGGGAAAAGGGGATAACATTTAAAATGTAAATAAAGAAAATATCCAATTTAAAAAAAAAAACAAAATTGAGTGCATCCTTGAGGTATGGTTCAGAGTTTAACTAATTGACATTCTGTGAGAGCTTTTCACTGTCCTTTTTCTATCTCTACCCTCTAATAGGATTTCCACCATGTCTTTAGATAGAGAGACATGTGTACCTTTAATCGATCATTTATAATTTACACCTTCTTAAGGGAGAGAAAATTTAGTTCAGGACTCAAGCGAACAATGTGACTTTCTTTTTGGGCCAGGAGGAAAATATTTAAGGTATATTTAATGTTTGTTTGGTCTAAGAGTGGTTGTGAGAGACACCAAAAATAATGTTGAGACTTTGCTCCTGAAAAGATGCTGATGCACACATCCTGCAAAGGTGATGTACCAAGAGAGCAAAAACCCAGTCCCTAAGTCACAGGGATGAGCTGAGGAGCCAGCTGAAGGGGACGTAGGCGTCAAGTGATTTGTCTAAACTTGGAACCATGAGGTCAAACCTTCCATCGAATGAAACTCATTTAGTGATGTAGCATTGAGTGTAGTATGGAGTGTAGATGTGAAAATGCTTACCTTAGTCCTCAGGGCCTGTCATGCTCTAAAAGATAAACACGGACAAACCTTCTACCTGCTACTAAGTCCTGTTTTGTATGTTTGGTTGGTTGGTTGGTTTGGTTGTTTTTTGGTAGACTACAAAATCTCCTTTAGTTTGTTAAGCAAATAAATATTAAAAAATGGGAGCATTTTGGTATTCATTGTATGCATATGAATGGCAAACCAGGTATTTCCCAGGATGCTAACCCAGGGTCTTGGTTATAATTCACAGTCTTAAAAGTAGGTACAGAATGTCACATTATGTTTACTAAGTAGCTTCTTGAGTTAAATTGGGAGTCGTTTTGGTCTAATCCCCTTAAACTTTTCACCATCAAGTCCATGTTCCCTCAGAGAAATTGCACTTGTTTTTATAAAGCGCGCGGATCCTTAAAGTTTGGTAACTTCCATTTCAGCGGAAAAGGCATTACTGGAGATTGGACAGCAAGTGCATTACACTCTTCCAAAATGACACAGGGAGCCGGTACTACAAGGTGAGGCTAGCGTCTTCCAGTTTTCCCTCATGCTGTTCCTTAAGGTCCTCAGGAGGTTGGTCCACATCCACCAGTGTGACCATTCCTGGGCTCCTGAGAGAGACCTGCTCATTGGTGGTATGCAGTTTTTGTAGGAATTCAGATAGGACATCTTGATTCATCTGTGCATCTCACAATTTCCAGCCAAGTGCTGCTGGCCCAGGGGATGGCAAGGAGTACGATGGTGGGGAAGGAAATGGAGGGGAAGCTAGGTAAAGCTGTTTAGCAGGGCTGTTTGGTTTCACTAGAGAGTCAGTGGTCACAACCAGTGACTAAGAGTATATCTGACATCCTCAGGAACCCAGCACTGGAGGGTTAACAGGTAGAACCATTTCTCCATGGTTATGAGGATCACATCCATCAGCAATTGTCTGTCTTTCTACATTAAATAATATACAAGTAGGATCTAGCTCAGTTCCTGTGGTACTTCATGGTCCCCGTTACACAGATGTGACACAAAAGAAAAGTATTACTTTAGTTACTTTATGCATCCTGTAGTACAGTATGGCACCTCATGTTTTCAGTACTTAGATGACTATTAAAAAAACAACTAATTTTGGGGTTGGGAGGGATGGCTCATTCAATAAAATACTTATCACATAAGCCTGAGGATCTGGGGTCTGCATTTAAATTCTCAGACCACATAATGATGATGATGATGATGGTGATGATGATGATGATGATGATGATGATGATGATGATGATAATCCAGGCATAGTCTAATATGTCTTAGAACCCTAGACACAGCCGATATAGGCAGGTTTCAGGAGCCAGTCAGTAAGCCTGAGTTCAGTGAGAGATCCTGTCTCAAAGATGGGCAATAGTGGCATAGGCATTATTTAAAAATAAAACTACTTTGCAAACTAATTGCTGTGGGTTTTTTTTTCAGTGAACACTCCTTTATATAACTATGTTATATTAGCATATATAGAGTCAAAATATGTTTGACTGAAGTAATTAAAGAAACACTTGAAATACAAAACAGCCATGAACACCTAAATACATTTTTAAAGATGTTATAATTTGCTTCAAAGCTTTGTTAGGCTCTTCTATCTGCCACAGGACCAGTATGAAAGAGACAGAGAGAGAGAGAGAGAGAGAGAGAGAGAGAGAGAGAAGGAAAGATGGAGAAGAAGGAAATTTTTCAGAAAGTGTGCTAAGGCCTCTTGTTATAAAAAATTACATTTTATGCATGTTGTATATATTATAAAATATTTTCTCTATATTCTACGTATAGCTTTCTTTCTTACATGGCATGGATTTTATTTAATAATTGGCATGTTTTTGGTTAACTACATTTACCATACTTTGTTTTCTACAGGAAATTCCTTTATCAGAAATTTTATGTCTGGAACCAGCAAAACCTTCAGCATTAACTCCCATTGGAACGAATCCTCATTGTTTTGAAATCACTACAGCAAACGTAGTATATTATGTGGGAGAAAACGTGGTCAACCCCTCAAGCCCCCCACCAAACAACAGTGTTCTCCCCAGCGGCATCGGTCCAGATGTGGCCAGGATGTGGGAGGTGGCCATCCAGCATGCACTCATGCCTGTCATCCCCAAGGGCTCCTCTGTTGGCTCCGGAACCAACTCACACAGTAAGTCCAGTGGCTTCCCCTCCTCCTTCTCTACCCAAGGTATATGACCATTGTTGCCACTTGACCACTTTATTCCAGGAAGAAATGTCTGTGCACTAGTAAAATAGATTCAGCCAAAGTATAAGCAAGATGAAATATTGAGGAAGATCTAAAAGTAAAAATAGAGGAGTATCTATATGAAATTATAATCTGGAATTCATCATAAATTGTGCAAACTGAAGATTAACCTGTTTTAACATTATAGTATATTTGATCTGTCATAATTATCTTTTTTCTCTTCAGCCAATATATTAGTAGGATAAATAAACTTATTCTGACTATAAAGAATATATCTTTATGTAAACTAAGCACTTAATCAGAGACCTCTACTTTAATTCCTAAAACCCCATTCCTTAATGATTTGTGTACATTCTAACAGACACAATTAATTTCTAAAAAGTTAGTTATCTATTAGCTAACAGAATTGCTGTATGGCAAAGCCAGAATTGGAAGTCTTTTTTAATCTGAGCGCTATGTTCACAAATACATATTTAAAAACAAATTATAGAGTTTGAAATGTTAAGGAAACTAATATATCTTAATAGAAATTTTGTAGAAAAATCTAATTGCTGTGATTAATGTAAATACAGTAAATGTAGCCCATTGGGATCTATTTTAAATATACTTTAACTATTTTATGTCTGTTTTTTAAACATGAATTTCTAGAAGATATTTCAGTGAGCATTTCCGTCTCAAATTGCCAGATTCAGGAAAATGTGGTAAGTCTGTGTCTATTAATATAAATCTCAGAATGTGATAACTGGAAAATAGAAGGTATCATGTGATTTATTTAATTTTCTGTTTATTTTCTTCCATGATATTTTACAAACAGTACATTGTTTACTGATTTTTCTATATTCTATAATATACTACCAAGGGCTATTTGTCATAACAGACAATTGTAGTGTGATCTATAATTTTTCATATTTATCTTGGATTTTTTTTGTTTTTTGTGTGTTTGTTTTGGGGCTTTTTGTTTTGTTTTTTTGTTTGTTTTTAGATCAAAATAGGACAAATTGTTTACCAAGAACATTGTAGGAAGGAGGCAGGCTTGGTAGTGACAGCTAGGAGTGCCACTGAGCTATACTGTGATACTTGAAATTTTATGTTGGTATTGCACAGTAAAATAGATACACTAATAATGTAAATTTTTAATTTATAGACTTTTTAAGCATGTCATTGCTTACTTCCTTGCTAACAAGGTGTGCTGATAAATGAAAAGGGTTTCAAATATCCTTAGTCACATATACATGCCACACTATAGATCTCAAAGACATCCCCTAGATCACGGTGCCACCTAACACAGACTTCTGAAAATTCAGAAGTTACAGATCACGTTGTGAGATGTTTCACAAGAGGTTGTGTTCGCTTGATTTCATCTCAGTACTCAAAATGGAGTAATACCTTTTCCTACCTCAGTGCTGTGACCTACAGCATTAACTGCTTGCTCTCTGTACCATCCTGCTTCCAGTGACCTAAGATTGTTTATCAAAAAACAAACTCTGTGAATGTCATCTGTTCAGTACTGCTCTTGTCCCTGGAATTCTTGACGACCTGGCTTACACTGAACAAAGGCAAGGGTGAATTATAGGAGGCAGCTTCATAGTGAAGGTTGAATGGGTGGTGTCCCTCCTGAGATGTAGACCTCAAGACTGGAGGGTTCTGCTCCCCTTGCTTAGACAGAGAAGACCTTGGGGAGCAAGCACGGGCTACCCTAACACTTCATCGGTAGTTTCCAGGGGATCTCAGAGGCCTTTTACCGTGCTTGTCCCCTGGAAATTTTGAAATTAGAATTTCAAAGAAATTCTAAAGAGTCCGTTAGTTAGCTTGGCTACAGTAAAAAATAAGGGGGGGGATTAGAATAATGATTTTCATTGCCAGAGAGTTTTGAATTCACCTTCTGAGTGCTCCAAAGGAATCATAATACACAAGCTTTCTGAGAGAAGAGAAGGAAAGTGGTGGGATTTCATTATAGATGGGAGAATGCGACTGAAAAGTGATTTATAAAATCAAGAGTTTATAGAATTGAAATAGGCGGAAAATGTGCTACGATTCACAATACCAGGAAAATAAAAAGTAAAAACTTTGTAGTGTTTCCATGAAGATGCCTACCAAATGGTGCAATATGAAACCCAGATTAGCTCACTCTCTATCCAGCCATTATAGTCTCCCAAGTGGTGATACCTTGTGGTTATTTATGTAGTAACTGGGATTCCTGGAATGGTTGTCTGGAGCTTAGGTTCTTGTAGAAATGAGACAAAGCCAGGAGTAGCCTCACTGTTCTGGCCTGAAGGTGAAGCTGGATTGTTACAGAATGTGATGGGTCCATAGAATAGTTAATGAAATTTCTAAATTACTAGTGCAGAAATAAGAATACATTTTCAGATATTTATAGTAAATTCCATTGACTGGTTTTAGATCCTCCTCCTCTCTATTAAAATATGCCATATCCCAAGTACTTAAGAGCAGAATAGTTTTGAAAATAATATATGAATGTAATTTGAATATTATAGCCATTGAAATTTTATTCAACATTTATAAGTGTTAAATGAGCTTTGGAGTATTTAATTGTATTTCTATTCAATCAGCTAATAGTAATTATAATTATAAAATACAATAGGATTTAAGCTTGTTCCCACCCTATCTTTGTTTTTCTCTGGGTGTGTTGCTGTAGGATATCAGCACAGTCTATCAAATTTTTCCTGATGAAGTTCTGGGTTCTGGACAGTTCGGGATTGTGTATGGAGGTGAGTAGGTTCAATATGTGTTTTTCTAGGATCTTAAAAATGTAAGATCCTGCTATAAAAGGAATATATTACTGAGAAAAATATCAATAAATAAAGGATATGTATCAGTGTATCTGAGAGTCACCTTCAGAGACGCTTCTGAGATAGCCATTCTTTTAAAAACTCGTAAGTCTTAGTTTCCTATTCCTGACAAACTTGTTTTAGTATGTATTTGAAAGCCCTACTCACGGTGTTGGAGTAGTTTGTTTGTTTGTTTGTTTTTTAGAGAAAATATTGAGGAAACATGGAAGCTGTGGCTTCTAAACAAAGCAGTTGCATTTTTCTCTCCCTCTCTTGGACTAGATTCTTACAGGTACTATTTGTCAGTGAACCTGAAACCTTTGACCTCTAACATTTTCCCTGTGTATCCAATTCATAACATCTAAATGCTTTAGCTTTTCAATGTCAATGTTGATGTTTTACATGGATCCTAGACAGTTCAGGCAGATTTTTCAAGTTATTCTGTAACATTTAATTTTAAACTTTCACCTGCTTTAGAAAATGGTAACTTTTCTTATTTTGATAATTAACAAATTATTTTTGTGTTTTAATTTTATAAAATAGTCATGTCTAAAACGTTTACTTAGTATTTACTTTTATCATAAAATTACAAAAACTTTAAATACAGAATTTTCAATATGAACATTTAAATTGTTCTTTATTTTCAAAGCGATTTTGATTCTTAAAAAATTCTCCAATGTTTTATGAAAACATAATGAATATTAAACACTGAAAAAACGAGTAGTAACCACTGTCTTAATATATAGTCCTGTAATAAGAGAAACCAAGTTTACTGTATCTTTCTACAATGTAATAATTGCATAACAAATATAATGGTTGATTGAGTGTCAAAAATATATGTCACAGCATATAGCTGATGGTGAGGCAGAGGTGATGATAAGACAGATGAGAGAGCAGCAATCAGAAGAGAGTTTTGACACTAGAAACTGACGGACCTAAAATACTGTAGGTAACGGGTGGAGCTCCACAAGGAAAAATGGAAGTGAGAAGAGTAGATACATAGAGATCGAGGCAATGAGGGTAGACTCTCTGGGGTGAGTGGTCCCCACAGCAACTGAGAAATGAGCTACCCCAAGCTCTCACTATGTCAGGAGCTGCTGCTGTAATTGCTGAGTTGAGGTAGAGGTTGTATGAGTCAAGACACGAGCACTGCTGTTCAAGAAAGTGAGACCATAAATCCAATGGAATATAGTGGTAAAAGGAATCCATCTGGAAGGGACCAATGATCACCATGAGAACAGGATGCATGCAAGAACAGAAGACAATGGGAAGCAAAGGCATTGATGGAACATAATTTCAAGGTAGTTTATATGGCCAACACTTTTCACTAACTGCAACTGTTAATTTGCTAATTAATTAATTCTTTTAATGTTTCTCATTTTTTATCTTGAAGGTAAACATCGTAAAACAGGAAGAGATGTAGCTATTAAGATTATTGACAAATTAAGATTTCCAACAAAACAAGAAAGTCAGCTTCGTAATGAGGTTGCAATTTTACAGGTAAACCGATTCTCATTGGAGAGTTTTGAATCCCCTCCTTGACTTCTATAAAACAATCAAAGTCATCCAGATACCTACAGCCTAGATAGTTCAGAGCAGGTTAGCTGGAAAGGCAAATTGAGTCAGACTTAACTGAAGGGTACCCTCCAGAGTGTAGAAAAGTTATCCCTTTTAATGTACTTAATACCACAGTTTAACATATTATTAATATTCATTAAATAGGCATATTTTCAGGATGGACGTGCCCAGAGCAGTTTGTCTTAGATTCAAACTGACCTTACTTTCATAAACACTTCCCCCTTTACATGAATGAGATTTGTAGCTGTCAGCAAATAGGGTATGTAAGAAACACATGTCTGAGAAATAGATTGTCTAGGTCTTCCTGATGCCCTTCATGTCTCTCAAGGTGAATTTTTCTCTGATGTAAAAGATGTCACAACTCCCATCCACAACAATGCCCTATAACACCAGAATATTTTATAAGCCTTATTGTGAGTCTAATGTATATAATTGTTTGAATTGTTTTTGGAAATGAAAAGGAAATTGAACAGCTGTCTGCCAACTGGCTAACAAGCTGTCTATTCAATTTATGTTTGATAAGTATAGATTTTTTTTTAATTTTATTTTTTATTTTTTTTTTATTTTTTATTTTTTTTTGGTTTTTCGAGACAGGGTTTCTCTGTGTAGTCCTGGCTGTCCGGGACTCACTCTGTAGACCAGGCTGGCCTCGAACTCAGAAATCCACCTGCCTCTGCCTCCCAAGTGCTTGGACTAAAGGCATGCACCACCACAGCCCAAGTATAGATTTTAATATATATGCCAAAACATCCTACTTTTGTAAGTTAATATTAAGTTTTGACCCAAAATTTTGTTTTAATTTTCAATTGTGTATCAATAACAAAGCAGTTTATTGTTCTGCATCTACTGTTTCATTTAATGGCCATTTATTGAGTTTTGAGTTTTGCATGTAAATGTAACAGATTTGGATTTGCCCAGGCTGAGTTGTGTAAGCATATAGTTTCAATACATGGATTAGACTGAGGCAGTAGGATTACTAGCTGAACACCAACCTGGGTTACACAAGGAGACCTAGTAAAAGAAAGAGAGATGAAGAGAGGGAAGGAGAAAAGGAACTAAAGGAGATAAGGACAACAAAAAACTGATGACTTTTTATATAGAAAAATAACATTTCTCTGATTGTCAGAATTCTAAAATTACTGCTTTGTTATCTTTGGGCAATAATGTAATGCACAAAGATCTATTCACAAAGATCTTTGTCTCTGTACCCACAACTACAGTTACAGGCAGTTCTTGTATTTATGACTTGGTACTTGTTATTCTGTGACCAGAAAAAAAAAAAATTAATTGCTGAGGCTAGGGAAATTGCTAAGTGCGCAAAGTGCTTGTCACAAAATCATGAGGACCAGAGTTCAGTTCACTGGCACCTAGAATAAAAATCTTGACATAAAGGAAAAATGCTTCTATAATCCTGGTCAGTCAATCTAACAAGTGAGTGAGTTCCATCCTTTAAGAGTCTATGTCAAAAAACAGCTTCTATGGATACACATGGATATATAAACAGGCTTACATACCTGTACATACACCTGCACACAGTGACAGACAGCCATATATACATACATACATACATACACACACACACACACACACACACACACACACACACACACACACACATGATGTTAACTTTGTGACGTTAGGAATAAGTAATATCTATAAATTTAGGAAAGGACATCTTATCAAGACTGGTTCCTCCTTCTTCAGTACCCACTCCCATGGCGTCTCCTGGGGCATATTCTTTTGTAGAGGAAGAACTCCCAGATATGGAATGAGTGCCTTCTCACTTCTGGGAGCAGGTGCACTGGCTTATTTTGTTCCTGAAGTCTGAGAAGCATTCAGGAGCCTACAGGAGACTAGATTGTAGCGCTGAGTGGAGAAAAATAGCCCTTGGGTAGTTCTGTCAACTCTTGCTTGTTGAGCTTGGTTTCTGACTCTGTAAAGTAGCATATTTTAGTTTATAGAAAGCCTTAAACTAATGCAAGTATAGTGTGAGAAAAAGCATAATTCTCCTTAATTTTCCATATATATTTTTCTGTGTAACTGTATAGATGTCTGTGTAGATTATCTTCTTCAATCATTAGAACTGTAAGTTCTTGAGCTAATTTTGAGTAACAGGAGTTAATAGCAGAAAGAAAGGGAAATAGACTTTTTATAACTATTTTTATTACCTGTAAATATATTATTATTATGATATATTAGAGAAAGTTAATGAATTATAGAGTTTAAAGTTACTGCATAGAATTCCCAAGGATACATTCATGTTATTTTGATTTCTTTTCATGTCAGCACAATAAGAATTAAAGGAAGGTTGTTTATTATTATCTGGAATGTTACATCAAACTAACATATCTGTATCATTCAATATTTTACATTCAAAATCTAGTAATAAATATGGGTGTTACAATATGCTTAATGAAATATAAATCCTCTTCTAAAAGTTGTTGAATGAAGATGAAATTTATCTACAAGCATACCAATATCAGAGCACATACAAAGCTTTAGCTCATACGTATGAATGTAATTCTGTTCAATATGCTATTGTTTATTGGAACTATAAAATGAAGTATATACAGTAGACTATATGTAGAGTATATGGAACTTAGGGAAAAAAATTCATAAACTCATTGGTCCATAAATTGTATAACTTTGGATTGATATGAATATGGGCCTTTTGTCTATTCCTGTGATTTCTTCTCTACCCAACAGTCTCTACTTTTCAGTCTTTATCTGACTTTATTAACTTAGCCCTTTCACAGAACTGATCACTTGTTCCTTTACAAATCACCCTGCTTATTGCACCCTGCACTTGCCAGATTCCATTTCTCCTTCCTGTTCCTCAATTGCCCTCTTAACCCCATCCATCTACCAATATAAGTGTCTTAGACAGATCTGACCCTCATTCACAGAGCCGGGTCACCTATTATCAGAGAGCCATCTATCATCCTTTTACAATCCCTCTATGATACTGCACTTGAGGACTGATGATTCTTAAGTACTTCAGCCTCAAAATTTCCATCCTCAGAGCATCTCCACTTCATTGTGCCATCTTACCCTAAATCAACCTGAAAACAAACAGTGAATCCTGTGGTGAGCTGTCTTCTTGCCCAACTAATGAAACTATTGTTATTCACATCTTACTATGACACACTTCCTTTCTGTAAGGAAAGAAAGAATGGTCTCCTAGACCACAAAGAAATGAATGAAACCCTTGAAGTTATTTAGAGTCTATTTGGGTTGTCAGGTATAACGGTTACCAAATCAGAGATGCTGGAAAGTAGAGTGAAAACAATCGTGGATCCTGACTGTGATCTGGGAATCAGGAAAGTACAAAAGAAGATGTAACATTAGTGAAATCATCAAAAGCTTTCTGATAAGCAAGCAAATAGATGAAAGAAAGGCACATACTCTGAAAAGCCATCTCAGAAAAAAAAATCCTTTTAAAATAACTATCAGAGTAGGAATCACATTAAAAATGTAAGCGTCATATTCAAGGGGTTTTCGTCATACAAATCTAAGCACAAATCCATGAAGGCATGGAGAGGAGAGAGGCATAGCTGATGGGCCCAGTGTTTTCTAAAAAAAAAAAAAAAAAAAAAATTTCTTATTTGCATATAATACATAAATAAAACCTGTGCAGTGTGCATGATGTTACTTGTATATGTATTTTCTGGGTTATTTGGTGTTGGTGTGCTCTTCTCTGGAGCAGACTATGTCTCCCACTCTCAACTTTTCTTAGTTGCCTGTAGTTCTTTCTCTATGGTTAAGAACTCATGTTTTCCCTACCTATATTAGCTTGAATCATTACTTTCAGTCTTTGAAGTCATTGTTATTGGCTTTTAAATATTAAATGATTTGTCTAATATTACATCCCTTGGCTAAATTTTACTAGAAATTCCAGCCTTAGTTGGAATTTAAAGATCTATTGACTTATCTTCAAGATACAGAGTATATGAAGTTTGTCATTGTCTTGATAGAAACTAGTCTCCTTATCCTCCAAAATTATAAAGTAAATCATTCATGTGAAAATACTGATAATCATAATCCTGTGAATTAACCCAGATGGTGGGTTAAAAATCTATATTGTGCTGGTTGTGTAGGCAGATTGATGTTTTTAAAGTTGTCTCAGAGATATGTGATAGGTAGGTAGGTAGGTAGATAGATAGATAGATAGATAGATAGATAGATAGATAGATAGATAGA
>JADRCD010184454.1:16109-34614 GCA_019843815.1 Montemys delectorum
AGATAGATAGATAGATAGATAGATAGATAGATAGATAGATAGATAGACAAACACATAATACATACATGTAAATATACACATATACCTAGAAACATATACATAGAGTTAGATACCTAGACTCTTGTGGCTTGATAACATGTTTTAGGGTAGAATAGCATTTTATTATCTGGATATGCCATGAGTTATCCATTCATCTGCTGAAAGATATCTGCCTCCAAGTTTGAACTTATTGTGAGTAAAGCTCCTTTTAAAAATTAATGTATAAGCTCTTTTGAATGTTTGTGTGTAAGTACCAAAGTGCATAATTGTTAGAGCATGCAATCAAAATGTACTTAGTTTAACAAGAGACTGTTACACTCTCTCCCATGGTGGTGAGGCCAGTTTGCATTCTCACATCTCTGACCAAGAGCACTGCAGCCCCACCTCCTCATTAGAATCTGCTGTTACTGATACCCAGGTGTCTGTACTTCTAACAGGTCTGTACCAATATGTAGCTTACTTTTAATTTCCTTGATTGTATGTGATGTAAAGATATTTTAAATATAGAGGTTTTTTTTTTCATCTGTATACTTTGAGAAGTACCAAACCTTCACTCATTTTTATTTTATTAATTTTATATATCATTAAGTTTTGGAAACTCTTTGGATATATTTAGGAGCAATCCCTTATAAAGATTGATAAAATGCATCTTTTATAAATCTTTTCTCACAGTCCATGAGTTTTTTCTCATTCTCTTGATTTGCTTGAAAGATTCCTGATGCTGGGTAGAGAATGTGACATTTTATACTATCCTGTACACTGAAAAAAATCAAGGAAGAGCAGAAGAACCTGAGGGATGAGAGGGTTTGCCTACATTTCTTCTCAGCATGCTGGCTCCCATTTGCACTTAGCTGTCTCTCCTTTTGTAAGAAAAGGAGAGGACTCATTATATTTACCACATCTCTGTAGCAACTCTGAGATCTAAAGCTTGATGGAAGTAGTCCAGGCTTAGTGTACTTGAGAATAACTGAGTAGTGTCTGGGAATGTTCAAGGATTTGTATGAAAGACAGCATTAAGTAACCATTTTACTAAACAGAGACTGATTTTGTTCCCCTTACCCACCCCATACCTGCTACTGAGCAAATTCCACTTAGTAGAATGCAAGGAGTTACAGCAAATTTCACATAAGTATATATAAAACACTGGATTGTTAACCATGAGATAACTTCCCAAAGTCCATGCCCTTTCTTGATGCAAAGATAAAGCTTGTCTATTTTCATTAACAGTTAATAGAGATTCTTCAGACTATGGATAAAGTACTGCCATGCAGTGGGGAGTGTCTGTGCGAACTCACGGGCCAGCTAGCTTGACATTTACATCTACCCCTCAAAAATCTCCACAACAAGAGATTATTCATCAAACAAGACAGGAAGCCAGCACTAACATCTGAGTTATACTCCAACTTCCGTATATAGGGTGTGTATACCCACACATGTACACACACATATCACACCTCACATGCATACATCACACATACATATACACATATCACACACACTCACATCACACACACATGCAAATATACACATATACCCACACATATATATGTATGTATGTATATATATATATATATATATATATATATCACTCTACACATCACACAAACTCAGACATGCGTACACATACACCATACACAGGTCTGACACTGCTTGCAGAGCAGTGCTGAAAATGCCGTTAGCTAAAGTGAAGAGCTGTTTACCCATGTGCAATGCAAGACATGATATTTTTCTAGGACCTGGATTAGGTATTATACACTACAGCTCAAATAGGCATCACTTTGTTGTTCTTAGTATGTGTTTTCCTAGGCAGATGAGCAATCCACAGATAGCACATAGACAAAGAATTCTACCCAAGTCTAGCTTAATGAGGTAATAAGTTTAAATAGGTTTATTTTCTGGCGCATGTGGACTATACCACTATAAAATCTTTTTTTCAGCAGCTATTAACTATATATACCTTGAGGAGGGGTGGACCCTATGATCCCTCTCTTAAACAACCCTGGACTTCCTATAGCCTTAGGGAGAGGTAGGTCCTTGTAGCCTCTCCTTACCTTCATTGGAGAGTTACTCCTGGCTGCTGGCAGTATGAGAGGACAACTCTCATGTCCTGCCTAAGGACAGCATTCCACATATTCATGTTTCACATGTCATATTCAGCTCCATTCAGTTCAGCCATTATCCCCTGATATCCTTTACTGTCTTTACCAGCCAGGCAGGGCCATATAGGTACAATTGGCAGCTTTCAAAATCAGAGCCTTCTCAAGATGTTTTATGGCTTCTCTAGTCTTAGTGTATTAGGCTAGCAGGTATCCTGACTATTGTTGGAACCCCTCTTCACCTAGGAAGGATTTTAAAGTCTCATTTTGTATGCCACCAAGTACTCTTTACTACCTAAATATTGACTTTAAATTCCCTTACCAAGCTCTGGTAATATCTTTTCTATAGAACATTTTCAAGGGTGAGGACATTGGTATTGAGGATAGTCTTTTGATTATTGAGAACAATGAAGCAACAAGATCCACCTAAGGGAACATCTGTAGCTCCGATGATTTTCAGTGACAACTGGGCTAAAGAGGAAGAATGGCAGGTGATGCTATTATTTTATTCTGGGCATAAAAAGAAACACCAGGGTATAAATGACTTCTTACACATCACATTCAAGCCAAGTGCCCTGGACTTCCTCCACACTTTTCCATGGAGGCCTCTGCCTAGCCAGATCCTCTTTATCAGACTTGGCTCTTGTACCCAAAATGATCCAATATGCAAATAAATGGTTCCTTCATCCCTTGATATTATGAGGTGCCATCTAAAGATGGGGTTAGTAGTAATGTTATTCATTTTCTTGGCTTCAGTTCCCACCAACAGCCTCACTATCCAGGCACTTATAATCTCCCTAGAAAGTTTACACACTTCTACAGTGTTTAGCAACTCAAGAGTGTAAGAGTAAGTAGTTGCAGGACCCCAACACCACCACTAGCCCTGTCTATATGGGGATAGTAATCAAAACAAAAATGCAAGTTCACTAGCTGGAGAGGCCTGTGCTCTACCACAGGCTGTTCTTTATTCTCCTCCTAAGAATTCCAGTTGTCTTCTTTGCATTCTGATCTCAAAATCATAGCTCATACTTTTTCCTTGAAAATTTCCCAAGTCACAAAGCAGAAGCGCTTAGGATTCAGTTTTGCATGTTCTCAGGTTGGAGAAAGCTAGAGAGATGCAGATCTCTTTCTAATGCAACTCCCTGATTCTATTATCCTTTCATTCATTCAGCTCGTTCTCATAGCCAATTAAATTTCCATAGCCGTGATGAGATACTAGTGTTTCTCACTAATGTGGGATAAGCAGCACTCAGAAATAGGCTGCTCCAAACCCAGTCATTTTTTTCCCCTCATTTTTCACACATCAGTCTACATTTCACGAAGAGGCTACCCATCCTGATACAGAGGCGATCTGTGATTTCCTTATATATATTTCTTGTCTATTTTATGTTTCCCTGCTCCTAATAGGGATTTCCAGTTCTTCTATAAATTACTGGCTGTTTATGTGATAACAGTCCCAAGTAGCCTTGGGGCTCAAAACAAAGATATAGACAGATGCAAGCAAAAGCATATGGTGCATAGTATGTCTACTGAGAGAAATGTAGTCCTGGGGAGCAACAACAAGGAGTAGATTCTTGTGCTTCCAGATAAATATGGTCACCTACATTGATTGACACAAAAGTAACAAGGGGATTATTCAGAGCAGAATATACCTGTCTTCTTGAGTTAATGTCACAGGGGCACATTATTAGTGATGACATCCAGTTTAAAGTCCATGTAACGCTCTAATCTTTTTTGCTTATTTATACTATTCTGAGAACCTAGCAAGAAAACTGAGTAGGATAACTCTCGGGGGTCAAATTAGTTATAAGTCAAGATGATTGCCATCATGTTAAGCTGTGCGCCTACAACATATACTCTTTAAAAATAATATTTCTTCCATATGAGATACATTAAAACCAAAAGGATGATAAAAAGTTGATCTGTCATGATTGGCAAAATATTAACATTGGTTACAGTCAGATAAAGTAGAAAATTCTTCATAATGTACACTCTGCTTTTCAATGCTTGAGTTCATTTACAAATAAAGAAGTAATTAAGTATTATTTGTTACAGATGTGGATGTAGTCTTTTCCTGACCCCTAATTTTTCAGAGGGAAAAGCCAAAGATCTCATATTTATAAATAAGTAATGAGAAATATGGTAGGCTTACTAAATAATGGTGGTTTGATATTGAAATTGTAGACAAGATAGATAGATAGATAGATAGATAGATAGATAGATCGATAGATAGATATTCAGTATGCTATTTTGGTAGCATGAGGGACTTTGAAGATACAATTAAAGTTAAAGACATATGTTTTGAATAAGATGTCTCTTCCTAGACTCTGGCATTTGAATACTTTGTCCCCAGGTAGTGGCACTTTGAAAAGAGACTTCAAGGTTGCTATTGAGGGACTCTGTGGAATAAGCCGTCCAACACCAATGAGAGTGGAAGAAAGGAAAATTCAATGGTCGACCAAAATCAGGACAGCTTCTGAAAGGCTTCAATCCTGGGTCCACTTTATATTTTCATTTTATACTCTAAAACCACAAAGTGGGACAAACAACCAAGAACGATTTTATAGAAGCATACATGGCAGTCAAAAGATTGTTAAGAGTAACCATTACCCATTGTATTAGCTGTTTTTCCAGGTCAGTCTGTTCCAAGTAGCAAATGAAGTCATGCTTGGCCAATGGGCAGTATAAGCAGTGCTTTAAGTAAATCACTAATAAATCAGTATATCAGTATGTAATAATTGGCCTTCTATACTTGAATTGGAATAAACGTTAGGTGCCCTCAACATGAGACTACACCCAGCTGAGCTTCTAAGTTGAGAGAAGAAAAGGCCTAAGGAACTTTCTGTTCTTAGAAAGGAACAACAAACAAAAGCTCTGCAAATGTGACCCAGTGTGCCAGGCTCCACCCCAAGCTAGAGGCCAAAGTTGGAAGTTGCATCCATGTCTGTGTGGTGATGGATTTACAGTCATGAAGGGTATCCTAGTTTAAGAATTATGGAATCTTCTCCCACAGTTCCTGAGAACCTCTGAGGCCAGGCAGGAAGTATGAAGGACCTGAGAGGCCATTGTATGAAGCTGTAGAAGTGAAGCTTGGGTTACACCGGAGACCCCAGAGGCAGGAGACATTAGATTGCTGCACACAGGCAGTGAAGCCAGCCTAAGAGGGAGATGTGTCTTAAAAGCAAACAAGATGGAGAGGTGGGACTACCTTACATGGAGCTTAAGGATTTGGAGTTTTCCCTGCTAGATTTTGGTCCCATATATTATTACCCTGTCCCCATTTCTCCCTTTTAGAATAGTAATATATAGTTGTTGTCATTGTATGTTAGAAGTATGTAATTTTCTTTTAGATTATGTACTAGCTTACAATTAAAATAATGTCTTGAATTTCAGAAGAGACTGAGCTTTTAAGTAGTGTTAAGACTAATGATGATGGAACTTTGGTAATTTGACTAAATGTATTTTCAGCATGATTTAGACTTGAGACTATGGAGACCAAAGGGTAGAATGTGGTGGCTTGGATGAGATTTGGCCCCATAAGGTCAGGCATTTAAATACTCAGTGCCCAGTTAGTAACACTCTTGAGAGGTTTAAGAGGTGTAGTCTTGCTGGAGGAAACACATCATTAGGGGTGGGCTTTGAGAGTTTAAGGACACGTGCCATTTCAATTTTCTTTCTCTGCTTCCTGTTTGCTGTTTGAGATTTGAGCTCTCAGGTGCTACTCTGAGTCCCTTGTCTGCCTACCGTCATGCTTCCCTGCTATGATGGTTGATGGACTCTAATGTCTCTGAAACTGTAAGCCTAAAATAAACCCTCCTTTCTATAAGTTACACGATCATGATGCTTTATTACAGCAATAGAAAAGTAACTAATATAGAGAGGATAAAATAGGATGGTTAGCTTATGTTAGTCAGGTTAGCCTAAGCCAACACGTAAGTCCTTAAAAGTAAAGGGTCCCCTGTAGCTAGAAGCAGTGTTAGGAGGGACCAAAACACTGCTGGGAGTTTTCTTTTTTGTTGTTTTGTTTTGTTTTTTGTTTTTGTCTTTTGCTTATTTGTTTGTTTGCTTGCTTGCTTGTTTGTTGAGACAAAGTTTCTATGTATAGCCCTGGCTCTTCTGGAACTTACTCTAAAGGAGGCCAACACTGTAGACCAGGCTGGCCTCAAACTCAGAAATCCACCTGCCTCTGCCTCCCAAGTGCTGGGGTTAAAGGCGTGCGCCACCACTGCCCAGCTTGCTGGGAGTTTTTGAATGTGAGAATTCAACATATAATGAGTAGGGGAAGACCAGTGCTGAAGAAGTTGAGCAGCTCAGGGAGCTCAGGGCCTCCTGGCCTACAGCCACTAGTGAATAACTACTGTTACTTTTCAGGCACTTAGTCAACAACCAGAACAAGCTAGGAGGTAGGTTGTCCCTCAGAGACCCCATGTAGGAGAACAGTGTCCTAACAACTTAATTTCTGCACAGGGAAACCATATCAGAGAAAACAGAGGAGCTCATAAGATGTCTGACCTACAGAATTATGAGGTAACAGCTTGTGGTGCTTTTAGTATGTGCCAGTAGCAAGGAAAATGATGGGAAAATGGCAAAGATGAAAGACAAGATTGTAGCATTTGTTACTACCTTGATGTACGCTTTTGTCAGGTCAAAGGGGATAAGATATCCTTTGCAACATCAATGTTCAGTCAGTGAATTAAAGAAGACGTTATTGCCCACTTCTTTGTACAGTGTCAGAATCCAAATTTGTGGGGACTGCCTCTGAAGAACCTGCTCCAGAAATGGTGCTTCTGGCCCTGAGGCTGCACTTGGAGCCTTGCCTGTTCCAAGTTAAAAGAGAAACCCAACAAGGTGAAGGTAGTTGAAAGTGGTTTCTAATGAATACAAGTACCACCATTGGTACTGTACAAATAGCCTGCTGTTTTCCCCTTCATCCTCAGGAAGATGATGAAATTATGAATCATGTAAGAAAGAATACTCATGATGGGAGGGATCTCATAGAAGAAATCTTCAGCCCTTCAGCTTCAGCTGTCTTGCCAGTCTCTTTTTGACCACTATTCCAGTGCTTTTTAGACAAATGTGAAAGGAAAACTACTGATGAAAAAAAGACATGGGCCAAGTACACATCATCTAGATGAGAGAGAAAACATGGGTTCGTTCCTAAGAAAGATGATGACATTCTTCAAACAGGTGTCAAAACTGCCATATTTTGAGGGCTGATCCCCAGAAAGTAAATGATACTGGCTTCGTCATATCCTTGCTATTAGGAAAGTCATTTGGAACACATCTTGGCAGTAGCATTTCTGATTTTTGACTCTATACAATTAGTTTTTGTAATTTAAAAAAAGCATTAGTTAGCATTTCATCATGTGAGTCCAGAGGTTGCTTAATAACAGTTCAGTGAACTTACAATTAAAATCCATACACTGTATGTTTTCTACAGATAAGAAATCACTGTATATAATTTGATGACAGCATATCACCACCAAATATTACATATATAGTAGCATACCTAAAAATAAAATCATTATTATTATTCAATAATAATAAAGTCAGGTAGTACAGAGGTCCATTTTTCAATAACATTTAATATTTTACACTGAGCATCTAATAATTCCAGATGCTAAGCAGAGAATTCAGTTGATTAAGTATGGACACTAAGGAGATTGCTGTCTTATTAGTAGAGAAATGAAGTCAATAACAATGTAATGTACGTGCTATAAAAGAAGAGTGTACCAACCAGGCAGTGGTGGCGCACGCCTGTAAGCCCAGAACATTGGAGGCAGAGGCAGGTGGATTTTTTAGTTCAAGGCCAGCCTGGTCTACAGAGTGAGTTCCAGGACAGCCAGGGCTACACAGAGAAACCCTGTCTGGAACCCCCTCCCCCCAAAAAAGAGAGAGTGTACCAAAGTTTCTGAAAATGGAGAGGGATCCAACTTAACAAGAGTCGATGAAAGCTTTCTAAAAACTGAGTTTGTACCAAGTCAGTCATCTCATGTAGGCTGAGGGAATAATAGGCATGTACACTGGGAAAAAAAAAAAAAAGAAGGGTAGTATGTGGAAGAAAAGCAGATGCTTGAAGAGAAGTGTTGAGCTGGAGGATGAAAATTAACAGGGACTCGTGGGTTTCCTATGCTTTGCTAAAAGGAAGCAGGTATTCTAGAAGCTAGTGATGGCCACCTTGTAATCCAGAATTACCATGGGAAAATTATAGTACCACTCTCTCAATGATTACCTTGGAAGAAAATAACCGCAAAACAAGATCCACTGGGGGAGGGGAGAGACAGTAGGTGGTTAAGGAAATATGTAAGAGTAAAACCTAGGCACACTGATGAGGAGGACAAAGGCAAAAGCAAGGGGGATCCATTGGAAAGGAGTGGGCCCTTCAACTGTAAAGTACAGTATGTGATTCGGAACAAGTCTGTTTTCAGAGTAACCCTCAGATATAGGGCCTCAGGAATTCACTAGATGCCAAAGGAGAAAATAACGATGGCAAATGTGGATAGAGAGACACTGGTTCATTGCTGGAAAATTTTCATTACATATGTGTTGGTTATAAATTTCTGAAAATCAAGAGAGCTTCCAACCAATGTGGATACCATTTTTAACCAGCATTTCATATTTTCCCCCACAAAATCACTTTTCTATATCTATCATGGCATTATAAGCCATTTCTTTTTCATACAGCATTAAGTGATTATGACTTCTAGGACCACTAAATAGAGCAGAAATTATAAGAAACTGTAATTAGAAAATGGATAGAATGCTGTGATTTTTCTCAACACTGAGAAGGGGCAGAAACATAGTCAGTCCCATATCTTTAATAATGCCACCTTGCGCTCCTGAGCTCTTCTATGCAGTGGGCTCTCCGTCCTTCAGGTCACCATGCTATTTTGAATCCTTTGTCTGAATTTATCATGTTTTAGTTTTTCCTATTGCAGTATGAACTGAATCATATAGCCTTCTTGTGAAATAGTCAGAAACCCTCACAGAAATGCTCTGCTCCTAAGATGTTGAATGCTATGCTGAGTCTAATTTCTTTTATTGTCTTATCCCTATATGTTATCTCTTGCCCCTATATGTTTCAATAGAATAGTGTAGGAGAAAGAAGGTGACAGTATGGCAGTGATAGCTTATAAAAATGTAATATCAGCAATAAGTACTCTGGTTATAAAAAAAAAAAAAAAAAAAGCAACTCCGTTATCATTCAAGAAGGGCTGAGGTAGCACTATACAGTCAGATGTATATGAAACATAGCACAAAATGTGGAAACCAAAAGTGCAGCTTAGTTAATTCACTTCTTAATAAAATGCCTTGCTTCTAGGGATAAATAGCCTTTCACTGCACATATCTTTCTAGGAGCCTTAGATCAAAGAGATTCTTGTCTTATCTCCAAATGGTATTTCCTCCCAGTATTTGAAAGCTTTACATTCCCTCCATAGAGATGTCATAGTCTGCAATGTGTGAAAGTGCACCATTTTTCCTGCGCTTGACCAAATGTTTCATTTCCTGAAAATTAAATTACTGAAATCCAACAAACAGATGGTCAGAGTCCTGCAGAATGTGGCTCTTCTGTGAAATGCATGCTTTGAATTCCTGCTGCAAACTTCAGAAGTTAGCAAGGCCTCCTCCTGTAGGCTACTGTCCTCTGCCGTTGCAGTGTTCCGCCATTTTCAAAGCCAGTTACCTGGGGCAGCAGGAAGAAGACTTCCCACATCTATTCATGTTTATATTAAAAAATAACACTGGTCAAGTGGTATGGACTTGGTTGGAATATATCTAGGTTTTAATTAATTACCATGTGCTCCGTAATTAAAAATTGTATGTGTAGCATTGATTACACAGGGAAATAAAAGATTGATTTTTCCCTATTTATACTTTTTAAATAATCTATTTTCCAGGCTAAATAAATATTTCAAAGAATGTTATGTAGGAGCTTGGGTAAATAAGATAGTCCTGCTCCTTTATATACAATTTTTTCTTATCGGACATAAAAGATTTGACCACTTAGCTCAGTGGGACCATAATAAAACCAATCCACGAACAAGTATGACCTTGTCTCAACAATACATTATAAATGATCTAGAAAAAAATAACTGGGCATGGTAACTCACACCTACAATCCTGCCACTAAGGAGATTGTGGCAAGAGGATTGTCATGACTGCAAAGCCAGCCAGAGTTATAGTCAAGTCTAAGCCAGACTAGGACATAGTGTAAGACCCTTTTCTCAATTGTTTAGAAGAAAGTCTTGACTTTGGGAAAGAGTTTTCAGCTCTCACTTAATGCACTCTTTAGGAAACCTATAAAGCAGTAGGCTGTTGTAAAATGAAAGCCAAGGGCAGTGGAAACATGAGTCTACATTTCTAAAATGTCTTTTCTAGTTTGTTTGTATGTATGGCCTTTACTTGGATACTGTCTTGAATAGGCTGATTCTTTTGAAACATGTATATTTATCTTTGTGGAGAAAAAGCAAAAAATCCCTCAGTCTGTTTTGTAAAAATACTTAATACTGGCCATTTGTAGAGTCCTTCTGAGTTTGCAATGAACATGCCACAAAGCAGATGACAGAAAAATTTTAGTAATCTGTTCCATATTTTTAACCTAAGACATTTTGAGAATCTTTCCAGTCTATGTTACATATACTAAGCCCTGCTCTGAGTTAAAGTCATGGTTTGGAGTGGGGAAAGGAAGAAAAGAATGTATCAGTGGAAAGTTATTTAAACCACTAAGAACTTGTGTAGTTTAAGAAGCATAGATAGGGATGCTTACAGATTGACACATACATTCGGATTGCTTAGGTAGAAAGTATATTTCTGTTTGTCTTTCCTTTATTTTTCTTTTTTTATTTTATTAGATATTTTTATTAGATATTTTCTTTATTTACATGTCACATGATATCTCCTTTCCCAGTTTCCTCTCCGAAAAAAAAAGAAAAAAAAAGAAAAATTAAAAAAAAACAACAACAAAAAAAACCCACCTGTTCCCTCCTCCCTCCTCGTGCTCACCAACTCCCCCTCTCCCACTTCCTGGCCCTGGCACTCCCCTACACTGGGGCATAGAACCTTCACAGGGCCAAGGGCCTCTCCTCCCATTGATGACCGACTTAGCCATCCTCTGCTACATATGCTGCTGGAGCCATTAGTCCTACCATGTGTACTCTTTGGTTGGTGGTTTAGTCCCTGGGAGCTCTGAGGGTACTCAGGGCTTTGGAGTTTAAGTATTCGAGGTTTCCCAAAACACTGCAGAAATGCATAATTAGATGAAATAAAGTAATTATATGCTTAGATAGGATGGTGCTTTGGCCACTTCTTTGTGGAGAATCAGAACTTCTGCACAACCATCTTGTGGCTTCTTCTCTGCCCATTTTTTTCCCTGTGGTGGTGGGATTGTTAATTTTGTTCACGATGTGTTATATTGATATTGCTATTGTTTCTCATTGAAATACAGTTAAAATATGTCATTGCTTTGTGCTGTTAGGATTTTGTTGTTTTGTACAAAAAAAATACATAAAAGTCAATTAACTAAAGGCTTTTGTTGAGCCAGAACATCACTGAAATTTAAACATCAGAGAAGGAATAATATAATACTTGGAGAAATCGTATATGACAGCATATAAGGCACAATGTAACTTTCCATGGCTACCCACGACTCTCTTGTGCCAACATTTATCATATGGTTAAGGCATGAAGCCCCACTGCGTAGTGTGTTGGTTTAAGCCTGCAGAGGCTCGGTGATAATAGCTCACCCATTCACAGTGATCTTCACTCTGTAACAGCTTCTGCCTCCTCCAACAGCCTGTGGGGCCAAACAACTCTGGCAGAGTCTACCTGAGACGCCCCTTCAGACAGTCATGTGTACTCCATGTATGAATTTTATCTCTTCTGCATTAAATATAAATTATGCAGATGTGCCCTAGTATGCTTTTTTAAGGCAGTATGCTTAATATTGGAAATGATCCTAAGAAATTATACATATCTCAATATGGTATTCTAATTAAAACCTACTTAGCTATTCACCATGCTAGAACTTAGTATTTTCAGTATAGAAATAACTTCACTGTGCATAGAAAATAAAGATATATTTTTTGGAAACATTAGAATTTCAAAAATATAAGGCAGCACATGTGGAATTTGGAGGTGCTAAGAATCTTAAGTGTTGGTTTCTCCAAGCTTTAAGCTTCAACAGTTTCATGTAATCAGTGAGCTTGCCAAACAGTATCAAAAAACTCATTTTCTTCAAGTGCTTTATTTATCTTTAATAGAACCTTCATCACCCTGGTGTTGTAAATTTGGAGTGTATGTTTGAGACGCCTGAAAGAGTGTTTGTTGTTATGGAGAAACTCCATGGAGACATGCTGGAGATGATCTTGTCAAGTGAAAAGGGCAGGTTGCCAGAACACATAACGAAGTTTTTAATTACTCAGGTAAGAAATCAATTAGAGACAGAAAAAAAAAAAAAAACAGTGTTCAATATCAGATGTTAGCACTGTTTAACTACAGCTCTCTAGCCTTGTTGGTTGGCCTCGGTTTCTGATCTAAACTACACTAGAAAAGATTGCAAGGGCAAAGTATATCTTCTTCCTTATATTTTTATCATTCAAAATTAGTACAAAATTAGTAGCATTTAAGCTGACCTAACCATTAATGCCAGTCTTGAAATTTTAATAGTACCATGGCTCAGACCTAGTTCAATGCAGATAACTAACGCAGTAACTTCTGTCCCTTTTGGTGAGTTTCTTTGTCCACACCTGTGTTTGTTTCTATAGAATACGTGGAAGAGTATGCTACATCTTCCATGGATTTTTCCGCTAGCAACCTGTAGACTAGTTGAGGGTCTTGAACGTAAATAGCCGTGAATGATCATCATGGGGTTTCTTGATATTTCAAGGATATGTTGCATTTCATTTCAGTAATATCTTGAAATAAGCTGTATATCCTGAAATGAATTAGTAATATCAGAAAATGATGTTATTTGGATGATTCTCTTCTATATAGATACTAGTGGCTTTGCGACATCTTCATTTTAAAAACATCGTTCACTGTGACCTCAAGCCAGAAAATGTGTTGCTGGCTTCAGCCGACCCTTTCCCTCAGGCAAGTACAGAGCCACCTTCAGCAGAAAACAAGCTTGACAGCTGACTTCATGCATCCTCCCCGCACCTCCGGTTTTTCCCCCTCCCTTAAACTCATAATTGTTTGAAGTCTCCCCTGAGCATTTCCCTTCCCTCTTTGCCTTCTGTTCCTGGACCACACTGTGTCACTCACTCCTCACAAAGCTGTTCTGCTAATACTCACCCACGCTTTCTCAGTCTGCTGTTGGACTGACTGCATGGGCAAAGTTGGACCCTGCCCTGTGTTGAAAGCATGACGTCGACATTGAGGATACCTTAGGATCCCAGGGATGCTGACCACTTTTTGAGGCTAGGGACAAGGGCAAGCTTCCCTTTCCTATACACAGGGGTAGGAAAAAACTGGAGCGTTTTCTAGGGGTCCTAAGTCTACAGTACTTCGCCAAGGCAGGTGTCTGGCTTTGCTGTGCTAACAACTTCAGGTCCTGCCTGCTGTGCTGGCCAATATGGAGCTAATTTTGATAGTCACCATTTCTTGAGTCATCTTTCTACTTATCCCTCATTCTTCACTTAAATATGTCTCTGAGACAAGGTCATCATAACCAGTTTGCATGTTTTCCTACCTACTGACCAATTCTCAAAATGGATCATGCTTTACTTCCATATTAATCTTTTGATATTTGGGATAGGGAGGAGAGAGTTTACAGAATACTTTCATGAATGAAAAGCCAGTTTTGTTCTGCTCTATAAACTACTTTCTTCAAAATTAGAAGGTAGAAAGTAGCCTTTCTTCTACCAGGAACAATTGATGTCTGTATAATACCTTTATAGTCTGGCAGAATTGATTAAATGTAAATCCAAACTCACTGTTTCAGCAGATTCTTACTGTCAACAGGTGAAACTCTGTGATTTTGGCTTTGCCCGGATCATTGGAGAGAAGTCTTTCCGGAGGTCAGTGGTGGGTACGCCAGCCTACCTGGCGCCTGAGGTTCTAAGGAACAAGGGCTATAACCGCTCCCTAGACATGTGGTCTGTTGGGGTCATCATCTATGTGAGCCTGAGTGGCACCTTCCCTTTTAATGAAGATGAAGATATCCATGACCAGATCCAAAATGCAGCCTTCATGTATCCACCCAACCCTTGGAAGGAGATTTCCCATGAAGGTAATTCCCTCGCTCTAATGGTGGCATTGACTAAAATTGTGAGTGTTGTGCTTTTAATTGAATTTCAATTATTAACATGAAAACATGCTCGTTGTACTCATTGGAGTGGAAGCAAAACAAATTGTATAAAAGTGGGTTGAGCAGTAACAAAAATCAAAATGTAAAATGTCTTTTGATGAAATGTGTGTTTACCAGTAAAGAAATGGGACGTTTATGCTAAAAAGAAAGTGAAACAGCCAAGAAGAATTGTTCCCATTGGGCATGTTGTCATGGATGTGACAGCAGTGAGCCTTTACTGGGGTTTTAAATTATGCTTTTTTTTTGAAGTCTTACCAACACAAGTTATGACATTGACATTTTTATTATCATACTGTATCCATTAATATTCTAAGCACTTTCTCTCCTGTCTTACTTTGTGTGGCAGTGGAGAATGAATATTTTATTTTGCCACTTCCTAGAAATGTCAGGGCTTTGCTGTTGTTCAGTATGAGAGCATACGTATATGTGATGATTCCTTTAGAATAGGATGCTTTGGCAGTCTTACAGTATTTAAATTTATATTCTCGTTAATCCATACTTATCTCCTCTTAATGGAATAGTCCTACTTTAAGTGGCAGGGCCTGATGGGCCATAGGATATGATTAGTTCAATGTTTTAAAAGTAAATTTTCAGTGAATATACGTTGTAGTTCATTTAATTCAAATTAAAATCCCATAAACATAGATTTTGTTTTGAAATATGTATCATAAAAACTAAGGGTGATAAGTGATACCAGACACCCAAGTCATTAAGCTAGTCAGTAGCAGGACCAGAACTCAGGCAGTCTGAGACAGTCTGAGCATGCTTGATTGACCTTGTATTCTTGGTAGTTTCTGGGTGATATGTAGTTCAAAGTTCACAGTAAGTATTCAGATTTCACCATTTATATTAAATGAAACGTTCATAGATAGCCCTCACACTGATATCTATTAATTAAGGAATGCATTAGTACAGACATGGGAAGAGTGTAGGTAAACTGCCAAAAGTATTGATGGTGAAAAATGGCAAGGGATAGCTCCATTGTTAGAGCTTTAGTGGTTGTTACTATTAGCAACAACCTCTCATAGCTTCTTCATTACTTTTGAATTATAGTTAGATGGATATATCTTAAAAGAATCTGGAATACCTACAAAAGAACTATGGTGCATGGCTAAGGAATTAAGAAATTAGGAAAAGACAAACCCAAAGTGTAATAGTCATTCTTTTCCAGCAACCATTTCTCCTGTTAGCAAACATTGCCAGTTAGACAAGGTTAGCCCCCATGCTTCATATCTCTAAAGCAGCAAAATACCTTTATGCTCTTGCCAGATGCAAATGAAAAGATTCTCTCCTTAACACCAGTCAGATGCTTGCCTGTTCTTATCAATGGGAACAGATAAAGACATAGGTATTAATGGTTTAAAAAACAGTAATTAGGAAATCCAAGTTTACACCCACAATACAGTTCAGGATAGAATGTAAAAATGTGTTTCTAAAACAAAATTAGTAATGAGTTACGCATTTGGAAAGATGGTCATTTTTTTTTTTGAATTTTCAGCTAAATTTAAAATTACAGTCTCCAAATTTAGAGGATAAAAATTCACTATGGTTTAGCTCATCAGACCTGCATTTTCAAAAGAGATATAGAACTAACTCATCACTGAAGAATGGAAAAGATGATCTGTAACATTTTAGTAAAGAGAATTATCTAGAATAATTAAAAAGCCATTTGTATTTGACCAAGAAATACACATTTTACTTGGTTGGGCAAGGCTCAGAAGATTTCCTATCACCCAGTCTAGGTGACACGAGCCCAGGTGAAAAATGAAACTCTCCTTTTCCAAAAAGACT
The DNA here is from genome assembly GCA_019843815.1 of Montemys delectorum. NCBI lineage: Eukaryota > Metazoa > Chordata > Mammalia > Rodentia > Muridae > Montemys > Montemys delectorum. The sequence continues at coordinate 32,343 of JADRCD010184454.1, forward strand.
GGGCATCAACTCAGAGACAAACTGGCTACTGCCCCCTTCCTGCTCTGGATTTCTCCTTGCTGGAGAAGTCCAGGAGCTGGACTCACTGCTTACTGAGGTCTGGATGGCATATGAGTTATTTCTGTGCCCCTGAATGAACTTATGGTTGAGTAAAGAAAATAAAAACTTAACTTGTGTCACAGTATCAGTTGAAGTGGCACAAAAATCATTCTTTCCCACTGTCTTACTGAGAGTAAACGATTCCCTGATTAGAAGCTTCAGTGAGACTAGTAGTGAGTAATTTAAAGCATATTAAAATGGACAAATCTACAAGAAAACTAGTATGGTGAACACAACTATAGTAGACCACTAAGAAGTCTCATGATACTTTAAACCACATCACAGTCGCTGAAAATCAAGATACTGTAAAGTGAGAAACAAGGCAATGTCATGATTACAACAGCAAAAGGAGAGAGGTCAGTAATCTGAGATACAGTTCAGGTTGACAGTCCAACCAGTCATCTGCCATCTTTGTTTCATGACACTATCTGTAAAATGGGGTCATGATTCCTACCTACCTGATAAAATAATGTGCTGCTAAGTTCATGTCAATACAGGCTAGAGTCATATGAGAAGTGGGGACACTAATTGAGAAAATGCATCCACAAGATTAGACAGTAGGCTAGCCTGTAGACCATTGGGTCAGGCCATCACTCAGCAGAAGTGGTTATTAAGTGGTTATTAGCCCAGAAGTTTGGAATACAGGAAGAAGGACCCACAAACCACAAGAAACTTAAGAAGAAGGAAGACTAAAAGGTGGACATTTCATTCCTTCTTAAAAAGGGGAATCAAACACCCACAGAAGGAGTGGCAGAGATTAACTATGGAGCAGAGACGGAAGGAAGGACAAGCATATAGCTATCTCCTAAGAGGCTCTGACAATACCTGACTAATACAGATGTAGAGGCTCACAGCCATTCATTGAACTGAGTACACGGTCCCCAATGAAGGAGTTAGAGAAAGGTTCTATGGAGCTGAAGGGTTTGCAGCCCCTTAGGACGAACAACAATTACTAACTAGTACCCTCAGAGCTCCCAGGGACCCAACCACCAATCAAGGACTATACAGGGTGGGATTGAATGTACTGGCAGCAGGTATATAGTAGAGGACTGCAAATTCGATCATCAATAGGAGGAAAGGACCTCGGCCTTGTGAAGGTTTTGTGCCCCAGGGTAGGGGAATGCCAGGGCCAATAAGTGGGAGAGGGTGGAGTGACAGGCATGGGGAAGGGGGAGGCAAAAGGGGTTTGTTCTTGTTGTTTTTGTTTGTTTGTTTGTTTTGGAGGGGAACCTGGGAAAGGGAAAATGTACATGTAAATAAAGAAAATACCTAATTAAAAAAAAAAAAAAAAGACAGGGAACAAGACAGTAAGTAGTAACCTTCCATGGCCTCTGCATCAGCTCCTGCCTACAAGTCCCTACCCTGCTTGAATTCCTGCCTTCATTGATCATGAACAGATACATGGAACTGTGAGTGTAATAAACACTCTTCACCCCAAGTCCCTTGTGGCCATGGCGATTCGTAATAGCAATAGTAATCCTAACTAAGACTGAATGAAGTAAAGTCTTAAAGGCATCTGCACGAGCTAGGATAGGTCCAGCCAAGCTTGTGAATATTAAGTAATAGTACTGCAGGACCTAAGCTAAGCAGTTGGTGTCACTGGTAAACAAAAGCTGGACTCAATATATTTAGAAACTATGTGTAAACTTCTGTTTTTAAATTTTTAAGACTTGCTTTAATAACAGGACTTTCAATAACAGAAACCTACAATAAGAAAATAAGATAATGTATTGAACCCCAATTGGGAAATGTAAAAAGTAAAGTGTAGATTCAGCTGGCTCTTGCAACCCACATTTTGTTTTCACATTCTCTCAAAGCTGCTTTATTTGATGGTAACTTTCTTCTCAGGTTATCTTTCTTGTGGTGCAAATTCTGTCCCTGCATTGCCCAAGCTTATCTGCTCCTGACTGCTATACATGGTCTCAAATGGAAGTTAGCATATTATGGAGACAGTCTTTGAATTGGGTACCAATTATCTCTGCTCCCCTAGAGTTGCTAAAGTTGACTTAGAAAGAGAAAGGAAGCAACTGCAGAAAAAAGAAAAGAAGAGAATAAAGAAAGAAAAGAAAAGAGGTCCTATCCTAAAACCAAACACAAAAGCATTAACATGTTGGAAAACAGGATGTGGGTAGTGTGTGTGTGTGTGTGTGTGTGTGTGTGTGTGTGTGTGTGT
>JADRCD010184457.1:0-15042 GCA_019843815.1 Montemys delectorum
TTTTTTTTTTTCAGTCTTCTTAAAGAGCTCTTGGACTCTAGCAGCAAAAGAGAAATTTTTAAATAGTTTGTCGTGTGGTGTGTTATATTTGTTTTTGCTTACGTAGGCTCACATTTGTGTGGGTGAAAAGGACCGCTGGAAGATGTCATTAAGATCCATGGAACTGGAGTGAGGGACTGTTGTGAGCAACTCAAGGTGGAGACTGGCAAGTGAACACAGATTCTCTGCAGTAGACACAAGTAGCCGTATGCGACACACTGTCTGCAGCCCAATCAAGAAGAGTTCCCTAAGCTCACCTTGACCTCAAAATGATTGTTTTCAGTTATGCGCAGGAATGAAAAGACTTCTTATGATCTTCAGAATTGAAAATTCAAGCGCTAGTCACAATTACGTAAGTTTGTAAGTTGGGTAAGCCAGAACTGAGCAAAGCTAACCCTTAAGCTTCGATTACAGTTAATACAATTGTTGGCAGGTTTCGACAACAGTTCTTGAGGTTTCGCAGATTTTTCTGTTCAATATTCATTATAGAGATACTCTCTTATTTACATTTCTACTGTTATGATAAAATACCATGACCAAATATCTTGGTAAAAGAAGGATTTATGTCAGCTTACCGTCTCTGGTCATACGTATCACCACTGAAGGACTTTGCATAAGGATCCTGGAAGCAAGGACTGAAGCCAGAGCCATGGAGGCATCCTAGTTACTGATTTTCTCCATGTAGCTTGCTCAGTTTACTTTCCCACACATCCCATAATCAACTTTCCAGAGATAGTACCCTCTTACTATCAAAAATAACACTAGAAATTATGTCAATATAATATTCGCTGTCTATCACTGGTCAGAAATTGAGCTAAGCATATGTAATGCTTAAATTCTCTGTAATAATAGTCACACAGTACTACTTTCACAGTTGTAAGGAAAATATACAAGACAAATACTTTTCAATTTAAATTGATGGAGTAAATAAGTTCACTTGAAGCTCACTGATAACATCCACGTCTAGGAATTTACTTACACACAATACTTATCTCTCATAATGGGAAGTTTATTGCAATGATCACATGGAAATAGCCTCTCCATGAATAAGAGTGGAAATAGTTGTCCAAAGTATGCAGCTTTGTATCATCTAGTGGGAACACTGAAAGCTTTGTTTCCAAGCCCTGTGTTAGAAAATTCATGAATCCTGGTGGTCAGTAATAGGGTTCATTTAATGTGAAGTGGACCAATCGCATATAGTCTTATGAAGTGAAATGGTGCCCACATACAGTGCATGTGTGTTTGCACTTGTGTGTGTTTGTGTTTGTGTTTGTGTATGTGTGTGTGTGTGTGAGAGAGACAGACAGACAGACAGACAGACAGAGAGACAGAGACTGAGACAGAGACAGAGAGACAGAGAGACGGGGGCAGACAGACATATTCACAGACAGAGACAAAGAACATGAGAATATGCTGGGCAGCAGGCCTTCTTTCTCTCTCCCTTCCTTCCTTCCTTTCTTCCTTCCTTTCTCTTTCTCTCTCTCTCTCTCTCTCTCTCTCTCTCTCTCTCTCTCTCTCTCTCTCTCTCTTTCTCTTTCTTTTTCTTTCTTTCCTCCAGTTAAGGGATTGATGCCAAGCCTGTTTACAAAGCTCAGATCCAGGGTCATGGCAACTCTTCGGCATAGAACTGACAGTTTATGTATGTCCTTGAGATTCAGAAAGCTTTATCTTCCTCTGGGTCTTTCTGTACTACTACATATCTTAACATCCCTTTGTACTGAGACTCAACTACTGTTAAGAACCATATGGCAGTCTATGCACACATGTAGCTAGGGAATTAGCAATCATTTGAAGTACGTTCTAAATACACAGATGATAATGTTTTGGTGAGATCTTTCTTCCCTGTGAGTCTTTTCAGACAGTTATATTAATCTCCATTTGAGCTAGTGTGTCTTTGGAAACAGAGACATAGCAGATTTGGAAGCCCTTAGCTCTTCTGTGGATTTTTTCCCATTAGACAAGGAAAGGAACTAGTGAAAAATAAAGCAGACTTCTTAAATAGATCTCTTCTCTCTTATAAGCTTTGGTGCCAGTTCACATCTAAGAGTGTTCACCATTGAAACTGATCATCTTCAAAAGAATAAACTAACAAATCGAGTTCTATAGAATGGATACTTGGCAAAGGATAATGATGTAGAAAAATTCTTTTCTAAGGGAAGGTCAAATGTAGACCTGGTTGCAATTTCTGGCTCTGGCTATTTTGTACTTTCAGATAATTAATGACTTCAGGGCATCTCCTAGCTTTCAGTAGTATAAATAAACAAACAGAGAGAAACGAAAACATGCACAAACCAGTTGGATCTGTTTTTGGATTGTTCATTTGAAACGTACTTAGAAAATTTCTCCCAATTAAAATAAAATAAATTTGAGTAGATATCTTCAGGAACTGAACAAAAAAATCTAGTTATCCAGGAATGGATCTGAATTGCAATGAAAAGTAGTTAACTCTAGCCCTGAATCATGCTTGCAAAGGGTGATGGGGATTCATGCCTAAAGGAGGAGAGAAAACATATTCAATTTAAGGATATACTCCTAAATTTTCCACAGATAAAGGGAAGTAATCTTTGCTGGTTGATTTTATCTTAAACACAAACCCCACCCCACCCCTGTATTTTAAACAATGACATTTTAAAAGAGAACAATTTTAGCAATAGAAATTGCAAACCATTATTAAGGTAAGTGAAGAGACTGGTGGTGAACAAAATACACAGCATTATTTTATGTTGCTCGGAGATTTGGGCTTTGTATGCGTGGGTTTTGTCTTCATTAATTTTAGTTTCTAATCTATAATTTTCTGGAAATAAATGGTTGTAATTGCATTTGGTTGGTGACTGGTAACTCAGTCTCTCAGTGGCCCTACCTTCTAAAGAAACTCTTCTTTGTGGTGAAAATCCTTGGGGCTGGGTACATAGCTCATTGTAGGAACTGTTTCCAACCTTGCATGAAGCCCCTGGATCTGAACCTAGCAAGAAGAAGAAACAAAAAAAATGGCTCCAGTCCACATTTCTAGCAGAAAGATCCAAAGTTCTCACAACTCAAGTTAAAAAATAAAATTCAGTAACAAAAGCCAGGGCTTGAGAGATAGCTCATTGGTTAAGGAGCCTTGCTGCTCTTGGTAAGGACCTGGCTCAGTTCCCAGTACCCTCACCAGGTGCCTCACAACTGCCTGTGACTCCTGCTCTAGGAAATCCGATGTCTTCTTCTGCTTCCAAAAGAATCTGCACCTATGTGAGCATGTATACATGTATAATAAAAATAAATGAATATTTTAAAAATAACAAAAATCAGTGTGAAATTCTTTAGAATCTCCGTGTAAATACTTCTGTCTACCGAAGAAGGGCTGCTGGGGAGCACAGGCTTGGGTCTTGTGAATAGTTCTGCTTTTTGCTTTTGGCTATTTCCAAGGACAAAATAAGGCAGGCACTTGTGTGTCTTTTTTTCATTTCTCTTCTATTACACAGAACAAAACTAAGTAAATGAATAAACAAGGACAGACAGGTCCTTCTCACTGCCTTGTGCAGCACGGAGCATTTCAACTGGGCTTTATGAGGTAATAAATTATTGTTTCTGTCCTAGCAAGTTGCTGTTTTTTTTGGAAGGCTAACATCCGGTGCTTGGGGGCACCAGCTTTTATTATACATTTCACATTGGACCAGAGGTCAAATTAATTGACCTTATCTATGTGAAAAACCAGCTGGCTGCATAGTGAAATAAAATCTTTTACAGAGAATTCGGGGACATATAAACAACAGGAAAACTCAATCCCATGGCGCCTGGAACTTCCAATTAGAAACAGAAAACGTGTAGCATTTACATTTTTGAATAGTCAGTTGAGAATCTAAAGTAATTATTTTTCTCTAAGGCACAGTAGTGCCTGTGAGATTCCAGATGCTATATAACTCTTCCTACAAACTTTATTTCATATACTCATTTGTCTGTATATATTATTTGCGTGTAGATTAATCAACCAGTGTGGGAGATTGGAGACCAGAAAAGGGCATGGGGTGTCCTGGCTCCTCATCCTTCTCTTGTTCCCTTGAAATTATTGAACCTGAAGCTTGGAGGTTCACAACTAACCTGGCTGGCTAGCAAACCCTAAATTTCCTCCTCTTTCCATCCCACTGGGGATACAGGCACCTGAGAGGTCCTGTTTGGCTTTTTTATAAGGGTACTTGTAATCCTAACTCAGGTCTTTATGTTTGTAAAGCAGAAGGTCTTGCCTATTGATCCATCTCCCTAGCCCTCCAAATATCTTTTATACTGTCACAACTTACAAATTTGAGAAGGGGGGCATATGTTTTTCATATACTCATACATTCTATATTTGAGTGAGCAATGATGGAAAAGAGTTTGGATGACATAAGTATGACTATAACCAGGTCCTTTAAGGGAGCATTTAAACCATCTAGATTTTGAAAGAACTTGCTGTAGCTTTGAAAGGCTAAAATTAGGGCTCAGACCTTTCAAGTTCAAGATGCCACCCCTTACCTTCTGAATTCTCTGTCACCAAACCTTCAGAGTGATTGGGACATTTAGCTTCCCCTAACACAAGGCTCATTTCTTCTACTAAGAGCCTGGCTTCTCCACTTCCTCTTCTGTTAATAATGCTGGCATCTCAGGAGCTGTTTGTAAAAAGCAAATCCACCATTGTAAACAAACATCTTGGGATCTAAGTTCTAAGTAACAGAAATCTTATCATTACATATTATATCCAAACTAAAGGTAAATTAATGGTTACAGTTCGCATTCAGAATGAGAAGTATAATTGGTCTGCTTCTGTTCTAGGCCAGCAGGGGTAGATGGATAGGACCGCAGCTTATGCTTCCAATTTCTTATTTTGCTATTTCACACTTTATCAATACGTGTAAGCCTTTCAAAAAGTTTCTGATGAAAATAATTTTGAGGGACAAAGACAGGTAATACTTGAATAGGTATTTGACCCTCCTAAAAATCAGTGACAAATAGATGTGCATCTGACCCAAGTCTGTGAAGCTGAACAATGGAATAGGGTTATTCATAAAACTTACTTGAATTGAAACTTCCGGGAATAATTTAATTCCTATGCAGCCTTTATTACTATCCATTTGTGCAATCTGTGATTTTGAGAGTGGCAAATAAGGTTTGATGAATGGGGTTTTTCACACTGTAGCACGAGCCCACATCAGGTGGAGGTCCTCTGGAGCATCAATCTGGAAAAGATTAAGCCACAGAGCGCACATCTGCTTGGAGGAATGTTGAAGAAACCAATGGCTGTGCACGAGGATTTCAACCTCTAGCTGGGGTCAGAAAGAAGGTGATTTAGTGACTTCAGCAAACAGACTTGCAGGGGAGTCAAATATGTTTGGTTTCATTTTGCACAGTATATAGAGGGTATCAATAAAGAGCTTGATGCTCAAAGATGAGGTCAAGGACAGCTTGAAAAGTGGACCACTTGCATGATCCAGTCCTTTGCTACAGTAAGTGGATCTTCTGTGGATGCTTACAGATTTTCCATTCTAAATAATGAATGGGGAAATTTTAGAGACTACAGATAAAATGATGTCGTTAATTTATTTTTAATTGAAAGATGAATATATGACTCTCTACTCATAAATGTCAAGCACAAAAGAAGTTGAGCTCCTGACTCAGAAACACATAGAACAGGCTTCTGTGACTTCCTGAAATGCATGGCAAAGTGGAAGTAGAACTCCCCATGCCAGTAGACAAGGTTGCTTAGACAACACAAAAAATGGCTGTCAATGCTCTGCTTTAAATTCATGACTTTTGCTTGTTGGATAGGACTTAGGGTCTATGAGAATGCCAGAAAAAAGGAAGAGCATGAAATGTGAGATATCAACAGCACAGATATGTGATTAGGTTTAAAACCAAGAAAGTGGGAGAGAGGGAGATGAAATCAAACTAGCCAGCCTTGAAAGAAGAACCCTCTACTTTTCCAATGGCATGATAATAAAATACTGTTTATTTAGTATAAATATCTAGTGGTTCATCTCTAGCAGTCCTTACACAGATGAAGCAATGCAATAATCTCTGTTGGGAAATACCCTGCTCTATCCCGGCCCAAAGGGCGGATCTGGTAGCTCATCAGACTTGACGGACCATTCTGAAATAGCCATAGTTGCTGATATTTCAAACGCATGCAAATTCCTTATGAATTTTTGAGAAGATCAAATGCAATGGCTTTGGAGGCATAAAGAGACCGGCTTGGAAACTCGGGACAGATCCGATTCCTTTTGCCTCCCTGTCTCCATGTCTCCTGATGCAAAGCAGGAACGTGCGGTGCGTGGCTTTCACTCGAGTACCCCAGGAACCATCAGTGAACCTGAAAGCCCTCACATCTGGCTATAGCTTAGTCTTATTTGCTTTAAGATCTGCACACAGACGACGACCACCCTGGCTGTGAATTCAGGGATGGCCCAGCCTTCTTTATTCATGGCCAGGGGAGGTGAAGGGTCTCTGCATTCACCTGGTCCGAGGATGAGGTCTACTACATTTTCAGCTCACTGATGTTTTTGTTAGTGTTACCCCTTTTGAAAGAGACTGATGCAGAGACAGACATACATTCATCACCCTCTTTTTCACTCACTCTTTGTTTAGCAGGCATAGAGTATGTCTCAGGAAGATAAAGGTTACATCTTTACACTAATGCCCAAATACATATCAATCGAGCATAGAGCCTCCTGGCTTAGATGCCTCGAATAACAGTTTGCTCTCCAGACATTTTTGTTGAGCTTTACGACAGTTAGTCGAAGAAATGACATTTCCTAGTAGTATATACTAAGTGGTAAACATACTATGGAAGAATCTTAAACAGTGATTAAAGTGAACATTCTACTGAATACATCAATGCATAAAATAATTAAAATGTAGTGGATGGGGACAACTAAACAAAGTCATAATTAACAGTTAAAACGAAGAGGTTCTTCCAAAACTGTTAGGTTTTTGTTAAGAAGGTTGTCTCAGAAGCCCATGGGTTTTAGTTGTTTTAAGAGCTTGTGTGTACAGAATTAAAACCTCAGTTGAGCAATGGTCCTTAGCAAAACTAAAACAAAAACAAACAGACAAACAAAAACACACAGCAATGCAGTATCTATCCTTTTCATTTTCTTCAGGCGAAATAATGACTTTTGTGGAAAGTTCTGGCATTCCAGAAACAGCCCCAAACAACCATGTTAAACGATTGATTTTTCTTTATTTTAGTATATTTGCCTGTATTTAAACAAATTTGATATACTTTTAAAATGAAATGACAGAGTGCAATGTTGTTGTATCGTGTCTTTGATACATGTCTTCAAGGAAAGCGAAAGTATTCTGGTGCAGCCAGGAAATCAAAACAAAAATTAAACATGAAGAACAACAGAAACAACTGTCTCCCTTCAAAAGTATCAGAAAACATCAGAAAAGGAGGGTTTGCCGAGGAATCATAGTATTACCAAGTCCCATCACCAGCATCTTTTTCTCCCTATGGTATAGCTTCGTCTTTCTCCCATACGGCCACAGTTCTGTAGACGTCTACTGGATCGCCACCTGCTGGTAACATGCTGCCTTACACAATATTTTCCTTTACTGATACAAAATGTCCAAAGAGTCTGTTGACATAAGTTTAATGGTCTCTAGCCTGGTAAGCAGTAATTGATAACCACATATATTCATTACAACTGATAAATAAAAAATCAGAGGCAATGTCTTTCTGGCCAAGGAAGTATGGCTTAGAAGGATCCGTATCAGGGTTAAAGTATTTTCTAGCTAAACACCTAAGCCTGGCAATTTGTGAATCCTGGGAATGACACTTGCCTGGAATTCTTCTGTCAAGGATAAATATTGAGAATAAATATGTAAGAACAGGAGTATAAATAAAAGGCATATCATTATTCTTCCCTAAAGAAGAAATGAAAGGAAACGTCGTGAGATATCTATATACATGCATAGTGTCAATTAAGAAACAGAGAATAGGGTGCGATCGTTATCCAACCACCAGCAGCAGAAGATATGCCAGTACATCAATAAAAACAAGAAGGCTCTTCTGAAGAATTGTTTATGTTACACAGTTTGACAAATCCTCCAGCTGTGAACATTCTAGTTTGGGGGCTGTTCTGTACAGATGTTGATGGGTCTTCTCTGGTAAAGACTACCTAAAATTTTCTTTTCCTGGGAAGTATATTTTGCTTCAATTAGCACAGAGATTAATCTCCTGGATCTCTCAGATCTTCACACTAGAGCAGCACACAAATGTGAGCTTCTGACTTGAATCGTTTCTAAAGATTGGCTAAGGATTATCCAGTTCATATTCACTCATTTAATTCAGTACTATAGCCATTACATAATGTATCTTTATTAATTAGCTTTCACTTTCAGTGCTGTCTACATCTTTCCAAAACAATCTGATTTTCAGTAACTTCAGTCAGTCTTTAGGTTATAAAGTGACCGACTCCATACTCAAAATTCATACTCCATACTGCTCAAGCTAACAGATGACGTTGAAGATTAGAGGCTACAAAAGGCAAGCCTATGCTCACTTATTGACTTCTGATCTGAGTATTCTCTAACTCCTTCCTTGCGTTGTAATTTGCCTTTCTGTTTGTCTGCTGAGTCTGCTGAGACTGCAAAGGACCTTCACATTTCTGCATCATGGAACGAACGTGCCATCAGGAAAGGATCCATCAGTGGTAGCACTTGATTTAAACGGTTTGTTTGTATGAGGAGTATCACTCCCTCCTCCCCCCACTGAAGCCCTGCCCTTGCACACGGAACCATTCAACTCTCCATGCCTTGGTAGTTCTAGACATTGCATGCCACACTTATGTCTCGGGAAAGATAGATGTCCGCTGTTTCCCAGATGTGTTTGCTATCAGTGCAAATGCATTTATAACCATGTCTGCAAATGTTTAAATAACTGACCAGGTTTTTTTCTTGCTTTTATTTTTGGCTAATTTAGTATCTTCCAGCCCTAACCCCAACCAGTTTATACCTCTCTTAAGCTTCATTTCGACACTGGGGATTCTTCCTATTCTTGGTACGTTTAAGTCACAGCCTAACAAGAGTCAGTTGTTTCCAATGGATAACTTTTAGCCTCCAGAGGAGCTAATTTTAATTGGTGTGTGCATGCTGCCATCTGGCGGTAGAGAATGGAGAGTACACCTTTCTTGTCAGTTTTCAATTCAGTAGGCAAATACATCTTGATCATTTCCCATGTGTTGCACACAATGAACCACACATAATGAAGAAAATAATGTTACAGTAGAAGAATCAGTGAGACAAGCAGTTGGAGGAGACTATTGAGATGGTCCTACGGGGAAAAGAGCCAGCCTAACTATACAAGTTCATCCCTGAAATCCACTTGGAAGAGATCTCACAGCATAAAATTGTTCTCTGACTTCCTCATTGTGCATTGGGGCATGCGCACACCTGCTCACACGCAACAATAATAATAGCAGTAGTAGAAAACTTCCAGAAATCTACTAGAGTGACCCTAGCTAGGACTTCTAGTAATTGAGGATATGGAGCCTGGATTGTCCATCTCCTGTAACCAGGAAAGATTTCCAGGGGAGGAATTGGGACATCAATCCATCCACAAAACCTCTGACCTATAATTTGTCACAGGCAGCACAGAGATTGTGAGAGTGGCCAACAAATGACTGATCCAGCCTGAGATTCATGCCACTAGAGAAAGCCAATCCTGACATTGCTTGGAGGACCAGGAACCAGAGGCTGGATAGCCCAGAGACCTAAGATAGAACCAACCATGCCCAGAAAAAAATCCCTGATGATATTCTGCTATACTCATACATATGAGCCCAGTATAATGCTCATGAGAGAGACTCGATCCAGTAGCTGATGGAAACAGATGCAGACACCCACAGCCAAACATTAGACAGAGTGGAGTGATTTTATAGAGAGGGAGAGGAAAGATTGTAGGACACCACAAGGAAAAAAAACCCACAAAATAAGCTAACCTGGTCTCACACAGGCTTACAGAGACTGAACTTCCAACCATGGAGGCTGTAAGGGAGGGACCTAGGCCCTTTGCTAATATGTCCTGGTTATGTAGTTTGGTTTTCTTGGGGGACTCCTAATAGTGAAGACGAGGACTGTCTCTGATGCTTCTCCCTGCTTTGGGACTCTTTTCCTCCTACTGGGTTGCCTCATTCAGCCTTGATATGAGGCAAGGTGCTTAGTGTTACTCTAAGTTGACATGCCATGTTGGTTGCCCTGAAAGGCTTGCTTTTTTATGAAGGAAAATGTTGGAGTGGCTGGGGTGTAGGAGAGACAGGGAGTAGAAAGAGGATAAACTGCAGTTGGGATGAAATATATGAGAAGACAAATAAAAAAAGTAGTAGTAGAAAATTTAAAAGTTAATCAATTGGAAAAGTAAAATACTTATTAAAATACATGTTAACTCTTTTCCAAATTTTATGTTTTTAAGAAATACTTTATTTCCACTGGAAAATTATTCATGAAAAACTCAAAAAGGCAGTGTAGTCGGTTTGTTCTTTTATTGGCTTTGTTTGTTTGTAAACATGAAATTGAGTCTGGTATAGTACTAATTATTTTTTAAGCAACTTCAGGCATCATTTGCCTTTCATCAATAATGGTTTCCACTGTGTTTGTTTGCTCCGTAGTTGGATCTAATTCCCCATTAGCACCCAGCATTTCATTCTGTATCTCCTTATTTCTGTTTTACTCAATACAGTGAAGTAATTATTATACCCTTCTGTATTTGGTATTTTGACACCTGTAAAACAACAATGAGATCAACCAAAAGAAAGTGAACACAATTGCTGCCGGTGCCCTACCTGCCCTTGGGGGTTAGGGCTGTGGTGGCACACCACACAGAATCCACAGATTCTAGGAACAGGTGAGAAAGGCCACAGCAAGCTTGTATGAACGCTGCTGCAAGCTCCTTTAACACTCTCCACTTCCACTCCATTAGTCCTAAGAAAACATCTCTTCTAAACAGCAGTTCTCAATTGACTGGCGTTGTCACATCACCAATCTTTGGTCTCTTCAACTAGGTCCTACTGCAGGAGATGCCTCTGCAGCTGTGCGGGCCCAGCATTTACATAGAGGTAGCCTCTGCCACCATTCTTCCTACACATAGTACATGCTCTGGTACAGTTAAACAACGACACTATTATGATATGGTTTTAATATTTATATGTAGTATGTTTAGCTTTTTTTTTTTTTTTTTTTTTTTTTTTTTTACTTCCTGGCATTGGCTAGAATCACCTGTAATGGGAGTCACACCTCACTAATTGTCTTCATCAGGTGAGTCTCTGAGCATGTCTGTGAGGGTTTTTCTTGATTGTTAATTGATATAGGAGGGCCCAGCCCAGGGTGGCCGGTACTATTCCCCAGGCATGCTGTACTTGTCTGTATAGGGCTGCTAGCTAAGCATGAGTCTGAGAGAGCCAGGAACACCGTTCCTCCAAGCTTCTTTGTCTCTGTCATCTATGTCTCCTGTACCTGAGTATCTCTCATGCTTCCTTTATGCTTTACATTTAAGGCCAATTTATCATGGTCATTTTTCACTTGATAGAAGTACGGATATATTTTTATCATTTACTTGGTTTTAATTATTTTCTTTATTCTTGAGAATTTTATACATGTGTACAATGACATGTGAGCATATATAAACTTTGTTTCTCCTTCCAAATTATTGCATATTTACTTCATGAGTGACCCAGAACACCCAGAGATCCTCCTGCTTCTGAGTCCTGAGTACCAAGATTAAAGACAGAATCTAGAAGGTGTTGTTTTATAATTACCGAGGGAGTACATCGTGCAGAGCACAACTGCTTTCATCCTCACCTCCAAGTCTTTTTACATCAGCATAATCCAAGGGCCCCTCCATCTCCAGCTTCTTTTCTTGGAAGACACAAAGTATCATAAGATAGAACAATAGTTACATTGTCTTTGATGGTAGAGGTAGGATGGATTAGCAGAACACAGAGCTAAGCAGTGGTGAATACATCAAGAATTACCTTAAAGTCTGCTCCTTATCTCATCTCATGATGTATCACTTTTCCTGGTTCATTTCCATTTTCCCATTTCCCCCTTTTAATTTGTCTGGCTAATCTCTGCTATTTAAGGGTCTTTTCTGGTTTTCTTACTTCTCCCCCACCCCCCACCCCTCCATTCTGATCATGAGTCTCTGAGGATTCAGCCAAGGGTGTCCACAGCATTCTTCAATCACAGCTCCTTCTTGAACTATAGCAGTAACATCTTCAGCTACACCACAAAGAGAAACACATACTCCTGTTAACCTAGGTGCTTCTAGGGCCTGACAGTGTCTAATACTCAGTAGGGGATGATAAATAGCAGGCCCCTTTCATCATCAACCACAATGTAATCATCTTTAATTATCTGCCACAAAAGAAAAACAACTAAATAATAACAATTCTTATTGTGTGATTGGAACTAACTTGTTTGATTTATTTTGGTTGTGTGTATACGATAGACTCATGACATTAGAATAAAATTTGGCTAAATAACATGTCCTTCAAGTTCCATGTGACCACTAGATGGCAGAGTAGTATTGTGTGTGGTGTCTGCAAGTATTACACATAATTATATCCCCATACCTGTGTGTATATATAAATGTATGTGCATGTATGTATATATATAATATTTGTATATACATTATGCTTTATGTTTTCCTAAACAATAAGTATCAATTAGTGTGAAAGATAATAGTGGCAGATATATTCGGTAGCAAACAATGTTAGCTAAGGAAAAATTTTCATGATCTATAGTACTAACATTGCTCTGTTTGCCTTGCTATAGTTAGTAGCTATGATTCCATGCAAAGTTTTAATCACATAGGTAGATGCACATATTATGGGAAGTTGAAGCCAGGAAATACCAATCTAATATTACCTACTAAATTTCAAAATTAAAAGCTACACTTTAGCATATATGCATGTGTGTATATATGTTTATGCATCTCTCTATGTGCCTGTTTATGTCTGTTATATGTATGTGCGGTGGTTTGAATATGCTTAGCCCAGGGATTGACACTATTAGGAGGTGTGACCTTGTTAGAGTAGGTGTGGCTTTGTTGGAGGAAGTGTGTCACTGTAAGGGAGGGTGGACTTTGAGAGCCCTCCTCCTAGCTATCTGGAAGACAGTCTCTCCTGGTTGCCTTTGGATAAAAAATGCAGAGCTCTCAGCTCCTTCTCCAGCATTATGTCTGCCTGCATGCTGCCATGCTTCCTGCTATGATGATAACGAAGTAAATCTCTGAGACTATATGGCAGGTCCAATTAAATGTTTGCTCTCACAAGAGTTGCTCTGGTTCTGGTGTCTCCTCACAATAATGGAAACTCTAAGACAGAATGCATGTGTGCATGCGTGTGTGAGCATGTGCATGAATGACAGGGGCATATGTGTATATGTGTGTACATGTGTGTGCATGTGTATGTGTGTACATGTATATGTGTGTGAGTATGTGGATGAATGACAGGGGCATTTGTATGTGGGTTCATGTGTGTGTACATGTGTGTACATGTGTGTGCATGTGTATGCATGTATGTGTGTGAACATGCACATGAATGTGAGGCATTTATTTGCGCATGTACATATATGAATGTGTATGTGGGTGTGATTATTTCATGATGATTCTATCTCTCTACAGTTGCTTGTTTCTAAAGGACAAAATTATCCAATCAGTTGGTTCTATCCTCCAAACAAATTTTACATTAGTCTTTCTCTCGTGGTTCTAGCACCAAGCTCCTTATGTTTCCAGCTTCCCCGGCGACTCCCTGCAGCTTGACAGACAGTCAGGATGCTTATATAGTCACTGGCTGAGGACTCTGATGTCAGAGCACAAATCAGCCAAGCAAGGAACATGATCCCATTTACAGCTGTCCTCAGAATCCAGGGAAAATTCTTCCACGTAACTATGGGAGGGAGAAACCTGGGTTGTGTGGAATCTCCTGCCTCCACCTCTGAGTGCTGGAAAGGAGCATGCCCGACAAAAATACTCCTTACACTTCAAATGCTAAACATTCTAGAAGTTTCTGGTGCTCCTTTCCAATAAAATAATTAATTACAGGATTTAGCATTAAAAGCAAAGAGGACTTTAATTAACTCTTAAATTCTCTGAGCATCATTCCCTACTGTCGTAAGTGTAGAGTGAAACTGTAAAGTTTAAGCAGGATGAGGATGGGGAGATGCTTAAACTTAAGAGCTAGCTGCTCTTCCAGAAGACCTGAGTTCAATTCCCAGAATCCATGTTAAATGGTTTTCTACTGTTGGTGTTGGTCTGGTGCTACTATGTATTCAAAATACTGGCCCCTAAGATCTGGTTGTCCCCCACGAGGAGAGCCTCATGTACGCCAAGTGATGCTATGTAGCCCTTGCTTTCCATGTTAATTGATCAATAAAAGCCCATGGTTTGGCAGTAGAGAGAGAAAAGTAGGACTTGGCGATCCATTGAGGAGTCTCAGGAGAGACCAAGGTAGAAAGAGGAAAGGAGAGAGGAGGAGGCCACCATGAGAGGAGATGCACCATGAGCATGTGGCCAGGAGAAACAGCAAGCAACAAGAGACATATGGTTGAGATGTAAGTTAGAATAGCTCCAAAGCCTGCCCAATCTAGGCTTCCAGATTGTAAATAAAATACCAGGATTGTGAGTCTCTTATTTGGGTAGCTAGAATTTATGTAATTCCTTTCACACCTGGGTACCTGAAACTCCAGTTCTAGAGGATGTAGTTTCCTCTCCTGACTTCTGAAAGCACTGAATAGATAACGTTAAAAACAATATCTAGATGTCTGGATCTCCAAAATGTAGGAGGCAGGAGCAGGAGAATTATGAGTTTAAGACGGATGTAGGCTAAACACACACACACACACTCACACACACACACACACACACACACACACACAGAGAGAGAGAGAGAGAGAGAGAGAGACAGACAGACAGACAGACACACACACACACACACACACACACACACACAGAGAGAGAGAGAGAGAGAGAGAGAGAGAGAGAGAGAGAGAGAGAGA
>JADRCD010184458.1:4232-22008 GCA_019843815.1 Montemys delectorum
ACAGCTGCCACATACGTAAGATTTTCCAGTCATGCTTGAGTTAACTGCTGTCAGGTATGTGTATGCTTTGTTTTTATATAAAAACACACTAGTATTGTTTGTTTTTCCTAGAAAGGACTAGTTAATGTGTGTGAGTTTTATGAAACTGGGCTGGTATGTCATCAATATTTGGTTAGATGTCACGTTCTCTGTGGTTTGATTCAAAAAGTTCTTTGAAGCCAGGAGCCATCACCGCACGCGTGATATAAGCCAGGTTCTATACTCGGTCCGGACCCGGCACATCTCCAGGCAAATAGAGGGTGCTCAATAATTGCTTGCTGGCTGTTTGGGAAGTTGCCTGGTATAATAGTTCTTCCGAAGGCTGTGCAGAGAGTAAAGCAATGTGTGACTAAATCCAAGCCATTTTTGTTTCAAAGTCAGTTTGCTTTTTGTTTGAGAATTACACCGGATCCCGAGAAAAGACAAATTGGAGTTTCTATCAGTGCAGCTAGACTTGGACGCCGCTCCTCCCCTGGCTCATCCAAGGACCTGGGAACAGTGTCCCACCAGCCTCCTCTGCCCTAGATTCCAAACCTATGAACTAGGGGAGCTGAGCCCCGAGATGTCTGTGGTACGTGTTAACTACAGGAAACCCTGTTCTTGTTCGGCAGCAGCAGCCAGAGCCAAGCCGGATCACCTGGTGTGTATCACCCTATGAACATTGCCTAGGAGTCATCATAGGGAGGAACACGGTGGCTTGACAGAAGAGAAGAGAATCCCCTCATACAGGTTCAGATGGGTCAGCCAGTGTGCTAGTGCAGCAGGGCACCGATATCCAGTTCCAGAGACAGAACTTGGCATCCCTCAAAGGCGTTAGAGGCTTGGTTCCCTGGCCCACACTAATATTGGGAGGTGGTGGGACCTTGAAGAGGTGGGACGTAGCGGAGGGTTTAGCTCATTGGGTATGTCCCTAAGGGGGAATATAGGTCTATCTTTTCCTTTCCCCTGTGTGATGAGTAGCTGATTCATACGTCAAAAAATAAGAGACCGTGAATTTGAGAGGAGAGGGGAGTGTGGGAGGAGCCGGAGGGAGGAAAGGGACACAGGGAGGGGGATGCCATTATATTTCAAGGTGTCCTGCGTATTAGGCAATTTTTCACTGCTATAACAAGTACCTGATATAAATCAGCTTGTTCAAAGAAAGGGATTGTATGGGCTTATAATAATCCATAATCAAGTGGAGGATTCTGATGTCTTTAGGATTCCCCCAACCCTGAGAAGCACCTGGGTGCCTCTGTGCTTCAAATGGAGGCTCAAGCCATCCAGTATCCAGAGAACAGCTGCAGATGTTTCTTCCCCTTGCTGAGTGATTGACATCTGATTCACCCCACCCGAGCCGTGCTTCTGCGAACACTCATCATCTACTGGATATGGCAGGTGAGTCTAGTGATACGTTTGCTAGCTTGTCCCCTCGACGTGTGGGGTTTACAACTGGGGGGGGGGGGGAGATGGAGGATATCATAGGGAATGGATGAAGAGATGGACTCCTTGGTGACCCCCAGAGATCTGTAGAGAGTGAGCAAGAGGAGGATGAGAGGGAGCCACTTCAGGTGAGGGGGGCAAGTGTGAAGGAGAGGCTGTGGACCGGAGCTGGGGACAGAACTTGGCCAGCTGGTGTGGGAAGGTGGGCAGAGTCGAGGCAGACTGACCGGCCACAAGCCCTACATCGCAAAATGCCTGTCGCCTGGCTGTCTGGGCTCCTTCCCCCTGGCTCGGGGCAGCCATGCTTCACAGAGCTGGTAATTCACAGTTGGCAGGGAGCACCCTGCTCTCTTGTTCAACAGCCGTCTGTCTTCTTGTCTTCCCCCCGCCCCTTCCCAACAGGATGAATACATTTCTCTTCTGCTGTGTGAGCCAACATACCTTGAATTTGTTGGCAACAAACACCTATCATGTGTTATCTTTGGAGCCTTTTAGGAGTTTGTTCTATTCCAACTCCATCTGGGCTAGGAACATGCCAACTAGGATTTCTCTGGATTTGTATTTCTCTTATCCCTGGGTTGCAGCCCAAAGTGGACACTAAGACCCCTTAGGCATCAAGCTCATGCCCACATTTTTACACTCCTGTGACTCCTCACCACCCCCCAGGCAGCTGGACACTCAGTCCCTCTGGGGAGAGTTCTGACATGTAGCCTCTCAAACTTAGTGCTTAGACACTGAGTCATTACAAACGCACGTTCGAGGTAGCACTGAAAATCGGGAATATATATTCTTGGCAGCTGCCAGGACAGGCTGTGAAAATTATTTTAGTGTTGGATTTCTTTTAAGGGGTGTGTAGAGGGGCTGTTTTAGCAAATGTGCAGGCAATAGAAACAGACCTGTGCAATCGGAAAGCCAGGCTAGACATCGGAGATGTCAGAGAATGATGGGTGGGACCCACGACCATGTGTTCAGAAGGCATCTGCCCCAGTTCCTGGGGGCAACTCCCTAACTACTCGCTACATCGAAGACTGGACCGAAGGGTCTCTCTAAGTCCTGGTTAGTCTTCTCATTGCTGTGGCAAAATAGCTGACAGAGGCAACTAGTGGGGGAGGAATGGTTTATTTCAGCCCAAAGTCTATGCAAACCTCTTCAGCAGTGGAATAAACCTCTAGGTTCACCTGCCTTTACTGCTAGTCGCACAGGAGTCCAGATAACAAGGACCATGACAAGCTCACTCCTAGGCCCCTGGCGGTCTGCAGGTTTATGAGTGGCTCAGCAATAGTGAGTGTGTCTGCACACACCAGACATCCCTTCCCCTCTTGTCTCAGCATTCACCGCGCATCTATCAACCTTTTAGTCTACACAGAATTAGAAGAAAACCCTTGGGGCTCGGCTGTCATACCTAGTATTGACATAGTCCCTTGTCCCAACACAGGCCAGTTTCTCAGGCACCACCATCCATGGTCCCCGCCCACTAGCTGCTACACGCGACTCATACCCTCTCTTGAGCCATCTTTGATCCTGATCTGCTCATCCTGGCCCCTAAACTCCCTCCTCACCTCAGCTTCACTCATGAAATGGACTCTCCATGAGTAGTCCTTCTCAGATAGATACTAGGTTAAATTCCTTCCCTCTCATTTGGTCCCCTGTTCCCAGCTCCGTCTCTCTCTGCTTGCTGAGGCCCTAAGGGGAACATAAAGCCATGCCAGTTTCTGCATGACTTTATAGCAATCTCCTCTGAATTGCCCTGCATGCCAGTTTTGGCATGGCCTTGTAGCAGTCTCTCCTGAATTGCCCAGCCCTGGGAACAGGGCAGCTAGGATCTGTGCAAAGGCCATGTTCACCAACAGTTCTCCTCAGTCCTACTTTACCACAGCCATTCCTGATTCCAGGCTGCTTCCTCGGTCTCTCTATGGACTGTATGCTGTTGGACCCTCTCTTCTAATCTGGTGGTAAAGACAAGTGTGCATCGGTACAGCAGAGGGGCTTAGAGGGGGTTTTATTTAGCGGACTTACACATGCTAGAGCCCTTGCCTGGGAGAGAGAAGACATTGGTAGATTTTTCACAAGCAGTCTAGTAAGAAAAATAAGTAACTTACTTATAGAAAGTTAAGTCTAGACTTAAAAGTCCTGGTCTTTCCCAGAAGCCCTCGTTATCCATTTGCCTTTTAAGTCTCATATCAGCCTTCAGTATCATATCCTTTAACCTTTTCATCGAGCAGTTCCAATGCTAGAATCCTACTCCACAGAAATACTCATATGCACACACAGACACATGTTCGTGTGATAGTCTGTGCTAGTGGAATACTGAGAATGGCGTGCTTGTCTGTCCATCAGCAGATGATTATATAAACCAAACTGAGTTCTTGCAATGGAATAAAGCTTTATTGGAACAGAGCAATGGTGTTTGCTCACATGTGGCCTGTGGCCACCAATATACTCATCAGCAAGAACTAAGCACATGTGGTGAGGGCCAGATCTTTGATTAGACTTTTACAGAAGATGCTTGCCAGCTTCTCTGCTCTGTACCTTGGGAGATTTATCAATCAAACAAACAAACAAACAAAAAAGTGCCAGCAGAGAAGGATCTTGGGCCTCCACTTCCAGAAATAACAACTCTAAAGGAAAAAGAGATGTTGAAAAAGTTTTCTAACTGCAGTCTAAGCAATAGACCACAGATCACATTTATCTTTTATAGCTAATTCTCCCAAACTGTGATATTTTATTTATAATAGCTATGCAAATTCATAGAAAAAGATGTGGAAGGATACAACCCATGGTTAACAATGGTTGCCTATGAGAGAGACAATTGAGAAGAAAGCTGAATTAAAGGAGATAATACATTTCATTATTTACAGATATAGTCTTTAATCTTTATACCAAACTTACATCTCTTGCTGTTATTTTCAGTGGTTATGGTCTATAAAATCATGGGGCAGAAAGCATTGTCTGTAGACATCAACATGGCCTCAGACTTCAGCACAGACCAAAGATATCTGCACAGCCTTTGGTACTAACACAGCTCATGGACATTAACACCAACCCCTGCTATAGTAGGACCACAGGCCCCAGACATGGTCCTCAGCAGCAGCGATGTTGATGTCCATGGACCGTGTTACGACTGAGGGCCATATTGATGTGAGTGCCCTGCACTGCCACCTGAAGCCATGATGATATTCCAAGCCAGTGAGGGTCATGTCTGGGTCCATGGTCCTACTGTAATGGGAGGTATGGCATGTTTCTGGTCTTTGCTGTTGCCTGAAACCACGTAGAGACCCATGATCCATGTTCACGCTGACTGTGAAGAGCAAGGAGACTACTTTTACTGTGCTGTCGATAGCTGCAGGTGCACTCTCAAAAGTAACAGCCTAGACAGGAAGCCACCAAAGAGAAGTCTTATGAAATGTGATGGGGATGCTGAAGATGTTCTCCGTAATTAACAGATGCTGGCAAGGGGTGGGGGAGGTTGGGGAAGGACTCAGTCCTATTTAAGGGGCAGGCCACTGAGAGTTTGACTGTACTCCAGTAAGTATATAAAGAACACTAATTGGACTTTTTTAATTCTTATTTTTATTTTTACTTGGAAAGACTGGGAAGTAAATATGATCAGGGTACGTGGTGTGAATTTCCCAGAAGCAGGCTTAGATTTTTTTTAAACCTACTTTAATACAGGTTCTTAAATGCCTTACTCTCCCACCTACCCCACCACCTACCACAGCTAGTGGAAAAGAAGGTTAATGGGGCAGAGGGGATTGTGGACCTGTTTAGAAATAGTTCTTTGAGACAATTCCAATCTTCATTGTCAAGATATCAGAAGTTCTGTTGACACAAATCAACAGCAGTAGCTCCATTCACTCACAAACACCATTCATGAATCAGCAATGGTGGGAGAAACCGTAAGGCTCTGCCAATCAGACCACGTCCACATGGATGCTGCAAGAAGCCCCAGGGGTATCACAAAAAGTTCTTTGGTGTACTTCTGTCTACTACTCAAATGATGATCAGCTAAAAGGGCAAGGTGAACCAATGCCACAGCATTGTCAGTGAAGGCTCTACTATTCAAATGATGATCAGCTAAAAGGGCAAGGTGAACCAATGCCACAGCATTGTCAGTGAAGGCCCGGTGTGCGCAAAGCCCAATGAAGAACAGCAAAGAGTGGCAAGATGAACCAATGCCACAGTGTTGTCCCCTGTCTTGGGTTACATTTACACCCTTTCCAAACATCGTGTGTCCTCTCAAGCCTCTACTCTAGCAAACCATCACATGACCCTTTTTCAGGCTGCTTCCAGAAAAATACCACGTGTCTGTTCTCAGCAAAAACATCCTCTCACATGTGTGCTTCAGCAAAAACATCTTCTCATAAGACTGCTTCCAGAAGAGATCACAGGACACAACTGAGTCTCCAAAGAAACCAGAAATTTACACTTCACCCAGAGAATCAATAAAAACTGTTACACTGAAAAACAAAAACATTGTCTGCTTCCTATGAAATGCAAGAACCTGCTAATGTGAGCCGTAGGCTATCATATTTTTGTTAATTGATCCATACCTAGCCTTTCTTTGGTGTGTTTCTGCTTAAATATATTGAGGGAGATGCCTTAAGGGAGTGCGGATAGTGGACATAGGTTGAAAAGAGATAAAGAGGTTAAAAAGACAGATACCATGATGAAGGCAACTCTTATAAGGACATCATTTAATTGGGGCTGGCTTACAGGTTCAAAGGTTCAGTCCATTATCATCAAGGCAGAAGCATGGCAGCAAGAGGCAAAAGGTTTAAGCATGGAGGGGGTTAATAAAAAGTGGTGTTCAAAAAGCCATGTGGAAGTTTAGTATTTTGTAATCCAATTAAAAATATAAAAGGGAGACTAAAGTGAGCTAACCTGCATGTCTAGATAATACTTCTCCTCAAAGCATGGAATTCTCAACAGAACTCTCAATGACAGACGTGGGATACCTCCATGGGAATTGTTGGTCAGGGAAGCCCTGAAATAGAGCCCTCCAAAACAGTGCAGGCTCTTGTCAGTTCTTTTGGTTGCCAACCAGAACTAAAGGATCAGACCCTATTACAGGAGACATCACACAGCTTGGCTGCAAACTACAGAGACAGCAAGTTTGAACTGAGCAGAGAAATCCCCTACTGACTTTCACATGCCAGAAGGCATGCTCCAGACTACTGGTAGAGAAAAGGCATCAATAATCTCATGCAGCTAGGAACATTACTAATTACAATAATTGACATGCATAATATGACCACCTATACAATAGTAGCATGGTTGTTAAGGGAGGCAACCAACCACCATCTCAGTGGATTTGACTCTACTTCACAGGAGGGAATGTATGTCTGGTACTTGTAAGCCCATCAAACCCATGTCTGGGAAGCTCATAACTGAAGCAGACGAAATAACTATTGATAGAGCATCAAACTGCCTTCTAAATATCTCTGTTTATATCCATGAACAGAAGCTGTCTTAGTTAGGGTTTTACTGCTGTGAACAGATACTATGACCAAGGCAACTCTTATAAAGACATCATTTCATTGGGGCTGGCTTACAGGTTCAGAGGTTCAGTCCATTATTATCAAGGCAGAAGCATGGCAGCATCCAGGCAGGCATGGTGCAGGCAGAACTGAGAGTTCTACGTCTTCATCTGAAGGCTACTGGGAGAAGACATGGTTAGAAGGAAGATCCCATTGACCACTCCCACAGTGACATATTTCTTCCAACTAGGCCATACCTACTACAACAAGGCCACACCTCCAAATACTGCCACTCCCTGGGCCAAGCGTGTTCAAACCACCACATTCCATCACAGAAGCTACTGTAACCTCAATCAAGAATCCTTTGTACAGTGAATAAAGGTAAATAAAGAGTTGGGGCTGCCCACAATGCTGAGAATAAGTGATAACTGAGGGCCAGCAATAAACAAGACATTTACATTGCCCTGTTTAAGGCTCAGAGGACATCAAAGAATAGAGGTTGGGGAAAATATACAAGCCAGAAGGCAGGGATAAAGGCTGCAGATGTCATCCTCTAGGCATGGCATGAACTTAAGGTTGTAGTTACCTGCAGTGGGCTGGCCCTGGAGTAACCCTCTTAACAGTCATAAGCAAGGGAAGAGTTCATGGGGCTGTAGCCCTTAACTACTGAACTCTTTACTACTGGTAGATTCCAGAAGGGAGTCATTGTCTTCAGTTGTGTCTCCACTGCTGAGCTCACCAGTCTCCAATAGACAACTCCAAGCTCATGGCCAGACAGATCATGTGGTTAAACTCTGTGGGTCACAAAAGAAAACAAATAGAAAAGAATGTAGAAAGGAGATGTGTAGGGTAGGGGAGTGAAATAGGCATGGGTGAGAACTGAGAGCAGTCATATGTTATACACCTGTATGAATTTATCAAAGAACAAATATAATTAAAATATATTATACATCTCTGTAAGGCACATTGGCCTCCTCTGGCTTAGGGTGCACCAATTCTTCAACACTGTTCCTGTGGCCATTTTCAACAGTGGAGCCAATAGCAAAAAGCACAGAAATGTCCCAACCATGCATTAAATATACCACAGAAGGGACACTTGTTTACATGAGAGAGCTGGGGGCTGAAAGCAGAATGTCACTTTATTTGTCCACAACTGGGAACGTACCCACTAGATGAGTCAAAACTTTGCCACTCTGCCTGTGTCCAAGAATGGTTACAAAAACATCATCCACGCTGGTCTCGGTCGCTAATGAATGTTTGTGAGTGTGAAAATCCACAGACAGATTGGTCAAATAGTAAGATTCGTCTGCATGTATGTGCCTCTATTCATGCATTCTTTAAACGTAATAAAATGTGTTTAGTGCTCACTCCTGACCATGAAGACGCCTCCACAACATTCACTATTACTGAAGTGCACCAACTTTTCAAGAGCTCCCCTGCAGTAAGGCAGAGACTGCAGCAAGCAAAGAACAGGCTGAGACTTCCCCACTGCCATTTCCGGCTCTTGGAGGGTGGACTCCTTGGATGTCTATGCACAGCTGCTCCCTAGGGACTGGTAAAGCCACATGACCCTCTGCAAAACAACATACACATACTCAGTCAGGGCGGTCAGAGGTACATAATAAAGGATTCTCCTCAATCCAGCTTCTGTGTCTTTATTCACTCACTAACTCATTCATTCATTCATTCATTCACACCATCCATTCATTCACCCATACCCTTCCTCTACTCACACCATCCTTTATTCACTCATACATATTTCCTTTTCTCTCATTTCTTTAAATTCTTCTCTTACCCATCATCCATCCATCCATTCACTCATTCAAGCACTTCCCTTATTCATATCATCTACTCAGTGACAAATGCCCTTATTCACTTTACCTGACTGCTCATTCATTGAAACCCTTCTCTCACTCACAAAACCCATTCGTTCATACCATTCCTTTATTCACACCATCTATTCACTCTTTCAAACCTTTCTTTGGTTCATACCATCCGTTCATTCACCTTGCCTTTAATCACACCATTCAGTCACTCATCCATTTATTCAAATTCTTCTTTCATTCACACCATCCATTCATTTACATCCTTCCTTTATCCACGCCATCCATCCATTCAAACCCTTTTCTCATGATACCATCCATTCATTCATGTCCTTCTTTTTAGTCATACTATCCATTCATTCACACCACTCCTTTACCTACTCCATTCCTTTATCTCATAAAATCAGTGCAGTCATTCTCTCCTTCTTTCTGAACTTGGAGATGCCTGGTGTCTTGTTCTGACTCGTCCTTCTCTCCCCCGGCATTATCCTCTATGGAATAATGACCACATCAGAATGAAATCCTGAGTGGACACCCTGACTGACCATCCAAAAAAAAAAGAACCCTGTCAGTGGAGCAAGCTGCTCAAGTGGGATTCTGGCAGTGGTGGGTGCTTTGAGGGTCCTACTCTCCTTCCCAATTTTCCAAACATTTCCCAAAGCTGCCAGCCAAGATAGTCCAGAAGAGCCAGATGTGCTTCCATGAGAAAGAGGATGAAGGACCACCCACCAAAGGGAGTTGGTGATGCTGCCAAGAGCTGCCCAGTTCAGGCCATGAGGTTTCTAGATGCAAAGTCACTGAGAACTTCTCCCAAGGTAAATTAGACTGGGTAAATTCCACACCACCAGTGCATCTAGGCATGGTCTAAAAACACATCTCTCCATGGTCTTGTCCTTCTGTCTCCCATCTCCTGCAGAGCTTAGGGCATAGCTAAAAGACAGCAACAGGTTAGAACTGAGTTTAATGTAACTGAAAGAAAAGGCAAACCCAGCAACATTCAGTTACTGCTTTGATCACTCTGAAGACACTCAGGGATACTCCAACCTTTGGGTTTAGGGGCAGGAAGTCCAGTGCTCAGAGAACTGGACCCACCTCTACCAGCAAATGTGGGGCTCGGGCAAAGCTCTGTTGCCATCTTGTGGTCAATGGAGGTGAACTTCTAAGCCCTGACTAACTGTTCCATTCTCCTCTGGAATCACAAGCTCCAAGTCCACATCCTCAGGCTGTTGGTGCCAAACACTTCCACTGGGAGACAGGCTTCTCAGAGATGGACTATAAGCCCAGAAAAGAGTCTTCGTAGGTCCCGAGCCTTCTACCTAATACTTCAGGACCATCGGAGCTATACCTCACAAACCCCAAGCTCCTCTCTGAGATGCTGTTTATGAAGTCTTTGTTTCATTCTAAGGCCAGAAAGAAGAGAGAACAAGGTGGGAAGCAATAGGAGATGCTTCTCCTGGTCAAAGCATTCAACATCTGGGGGATGCTGAAGGGACAGTGGCTGTTTTCATACGCAAGATCAAGAATAGTCTGTATGTGCAGAGCCCAGAGGGAATATGCAGAACTACAAAAAAGTCTTGTAGGGAGTGCCAGTGTGTGTCAGAGGACAAGAGTTTGTGTTTGACTATTTTATATAGGGGTGTGTGTGTGTGTGTGTGTGTGTGTGTGTGTGTGTGTGTTTCTGAGTATGCATGGTTCAGTATCTTTCTCACACAATAAAAGACACACTTCAGACAAGTGCTGGAGGAGAAGGAGATAGAGGAACTCCTGGGCCAGGGGAAACAGCAAAGCTTTTATTCTGTGAACAAGGAAGGCAAGCCTAGGAAGTGACCTCTCTAGCTCCCCCAGTGGCCCTCAGAACTCCCATCTCCTTCTCATGGTTGCTCTAGAGTAAGATTTGGACTACCTGTGGGAACCAAAGCAGAATGTCTAACCCAGAACACAGAAGCCCATCAATCTTACAGAACATTCTCTTTGCCCCCAGAATACCTCTCCCCTCTCTGCCTTCCACCAGGGTCACTCCATCCCAGTCCCTGCTATCTCAGGCACATAGTTAGGCTCTACCCTTAACACTGTCCCTGATCATTCTCCAGGCTTCCTGGATAGATCTGGGTCATGAGTTGAGATGAGCTCCTGTTCAAGAGTTCAGCCCCATCTTTTGGGTCCAGGAGGCTCCTACTCCGTTGTGCTAAGTGGAGCGGCGATTAACAGCTCTAGAGAAGTCGGCCTTCATGTTTTCCATAGGGAATGTCAGCAAGGCCAATTTAGGGCACAGTGCTATTGAGAGGCAGAGAGGTAGCAAGGAGCTGCAAGTGTCTCGATTCCACTGTGAAGGAAGCAAAGCCTAGGTGGCTAGGGGTTCACACATGAAGCATCAATTCTTTGCAATGCATATGTTCACATTACTGTGTCAATTCAGCAGGAGAGAAAGCTGAATGTGATGTGTGTGTCTTGTACACATGTGTGCTTTTATCTATTACTATCTGGATCCCATCAACTCTGTGAACTAGAAGGATCAGTCTCTCAGCCTTGGCAGGCTCTGCTAGATCCTCCACTTCCGAGTTTCTAGCTGTGATATCTGTTGATCACCTAACAACTTTCATTTCTAACTAGACTAACTAACTAACTAATTAACTAACTAACTCCTGGCAGAGTCTAGTCAAGGCCTGGCCCCTTGCGTAGCACTCCAGTCCCAGTCTGAGGAGAAAGACTGATTCCAAGCTCCTTCCTTGTGTTGTGTTAGAACCCTGAGTAGACCACGGAGCCTTTGATGGGAGTCTAGTGTTTGCAACTAGGTAGCTGCTGCTAGTTAAGGTGGTGGCTTAAAACAGCTCATTTAAACAGAAGAAAACGGATTCCTCTGTTGGAAGTGCTACTGGTAGCCATCTTGCAGTCTTAAGTAAGGCCAACACAAGAACAAAAGAACAGATGGGACAGAGCAAGAAAGCTTAGATCACGCTCCACTTGAAGCCTTGGCTCTGGGCTACTGTGAGATCAAACATCTCTGCTTATTGTGCGAGGTGGTGTGAGCTGACTTTTTCCTTGTACCCAGAAGTCTCTCACAGGCACATCTGGATAGAAACACTTTCCCCCACTTCAGACTTCTCTCCTTCAGCCAGATCTTGTTGGAGCCAAGTCAGGGCACATCGAAAGGGCCAAGAGCACACTAAATGCATCCTCTGACCACCACAAGCGTCTCTTGTGGTATCTTAAGATGTTAAAAGCCGTGCAGGGCCCTGCACCCTAACTTGGCCCTGCGGCCTAACTTGGTCCTGCTTCCCATTAGAATAAACACATCCCTCAGTGGAGGGACCCAGAACGGCTCCAGAAATAGCCTGCCCACCAGAGAAAATGCATTTTATCTCACAGGCTCCCCACAGCCATATCATTATCATATAATCTCTTTTATCCACCCCTTTCTCCTGCCTGGAACTCAAATTGCATCTTTAAAATGTCTAAATAGCAGTTGGGTTATCTTCAGGGATTCTATATCAATTCTGAAACGGGAAAATCGATGTCAAAAGCACAGCTTGAGAGAAGCCAGGGCAAGGACTGAGGGGTGGCAGTGTTTAAATATTATTTTCTCTGAAGAAAGAAGGGTTGAAAATACTTGACACTAGACGTAACTTTCTGTGTCCAAAGGTCCTGCACTCGACTTCAGGATCATCAACTCCAGCTCAGCAGACCACGCCTGATCATCAGTGTATGTGGTATTCTGCTGGTCACTGGACTGTAACTCTTACTCCTGGCTTCCTTCTGCCTAGCTGGCATGACCATGCATGTAGCTGAATGGGGAGGGAGTTGACTCCAGGATCAATCAGGCATGGTACAGAAAGGTGTGCCAGGAGAGAATTGGGGGTGCCTGGGAATGCCAAATGTCACAGCTATTCCCATGAGGCTGCTTGGGACAATCAAAGATGAGCTCAAAATGCATTGAGCTGACCACTTCAGAGGACACATGCCTTGGCACATGGGGATGCTGAAAGCTAAAGATGTCTTGGTCCATTACTTGGCTTATGGATGAATCCTACTTAGGGGCCTGGTCCAACGCCTCCTGCCTCAGTGTCCTGCCAGGATGGAATGTCACTCTTCTTCCCTTTACTGGAAACTTGCTCCCCAGTGACACTTCCTAGGCCTGAGTGACAGACTACAACTAAAGGGCTGAGGGAGGCCTAGGAACTCTCCAGGAGGCGATGCAGGAGGCTTTGGATGTTGCCTTTCTAGTGTATATTCAGAAGCAGAGGTTCACAGAGGTGTGGGTAGGAGGACACAGACCCCAACACTAGTGACTT
This sequence comes from Montemys delectorum, assembly GCA_019843815.1. NCBI lineage: Eukaryota > Metazoa > Chordata > Mammalia > Rodentia > Muridae > Montemys > Montemys delectorum. The sequence goes on from JADRCD010184458.1 coordinate 17,283, forward strand.
GCTGTCCCCCCACAGCCTCTTGGGTGCTGCAGAACAAGATCCTCATGGCCCCACATCAAAGACCAGCCAGAATCCAGACTGAGTCCCTCTGCCCCTCCAGGCCTAGCTTATTCTGTCACCAGCCCTGCTGGCCTGCCGAAGGGATGGAAATTCAGATCTTACATCGGTGACTTTATTGCCTTTGAAACAGATCTGGAGGTGCAAGGGGGCAGAGCGTGCCATGCCAGGAGGAAGGGATATACAGGATTTTCTGGGAAACAGCTGGGTCCCTAAGCTCACAGATGTTGTTAGAGTACCTGTCTTTCTACAGTTTCCCACTGTCTTTCTCTGATGTAGTAACTGCCACATCCTACATCCTCTGTCAGACCCGTGGCTGGTACCCATCATATTGATGTTTCTGTCCTTCTGTTCCCAGGATCCATACTCACTAAGATGCAAAGTGCACACATGCATACACACACACACACACACACACACGTGCACACACACACATCACATACATACACAGAGAGCAGCTCTCTCAAAACCAAACTACAGGAACATATGCAATCATATTTCCTTCTAGATTTCTGAAATCTGAAAGCCTATTCAGAGCTGAGCACTCACCTGGCATGTGCAACACCAGGGACCACACGCATGCACACAAGTAGTCATTACCCCAGAACTTTCGGTTGAGAAAATTTTCGACCATCACAAATGAGTAACACAGAGGCACAGTAGAACAAGCTCTGGGGAGCAAGATCTGGGGACAGCAGTTCTCAAGCCCCCACGAGAGGTCCAGGGAGTCTCCGCAGGCTAGCATGTCTGGGCGGGATGTTCCTGAGTCCAACATAAGGACTCTGTGTACAAGCCCGTGCGCCACGGCTTCCAGAAGTTCCAATGCCTCTGCTCCAGTCAGATGAGGCAGCATAAAATCTGCATTTAATTGTAAGTGTCGTAAAAAAAAAAAAAAAATCACACAGAATACTAAGTTAGCAGTGAAACTATGCAGACTTGACTTAGTGCCTGAGGCTGGGACATCTTTTGACTGAAATGCTTACAAAGCTGTAAACTATAAGTCAAATTTTCTTTAAGAACGTGTCTTCTCTCGTTAGAATGATGTTAACTTTTAAGAGTGTCCCCAGCCTTTTCTGGGAAAAGGAGATGGAGGTGGAGATGAAGGATATGGAGGGGGAGGAAGGGGGAGGGAGAGGAAAGGAGGGGGAGGGGCAAGCCGCCTCAGATCCCTCTTTAAAACGTCTTTGTTTTTAATTATCCGTGTCTTGGATGACAGTGAAATCATCCTCTGTCTCGAGTTTTAAATACAGATAAAGCAAATGCTTGCACCGTGGTCTTTGCTCTACCTCCCGGACGGCAGCCTTTCCCCATTTGAACATTATTTATTGCTGTACAGCCATCCTTCATGCTGCTAAATGATTCTCTGTACCGGGCAGAGAAAATAGTCTGGAAGAAGAATTTATACAGCTTCTCAGAGCTCAGGACCAGCTCCTTCCACATCTTCCCTGGAAGCATTTGGGGCTTGAGAACCCGCAGGGTTCTCTGAGCTCTGGAACATCTCTGTGCCCAGGAATGGACCCTAACCGAGTCTCCTGGTGGCAGCTGCTTGAGCCTGCACCACTGCAAAGAAGAAAACAAACTGCTTTTAGAAGCTCCCTGGGAAGGTACTGAGTTCCTTCCAACTTCCCACCCTGAGAGACCTCCAGGAGGTGGCCACCCTGGGGACTTAAAATGCAAACACAGCCCAGTGGGCTAATGCCAACCTCTCCCAGCACCCCGCCCAGGTCCAAAATCAATTCACACCTCCTCGTTCCTGTCCTATTAATCACCATGTCCCAGAGAAACCACACCAGTCAACTCAGGCCAGGGTGGGGGGTGGGGGGAGAGGGTAGGAGGGCGTGGGGGGGGGGAGGGTAGAACTACAATCCGTGCTTTCAGATTTTTTTGAAATTAACTTCATTTCCTGCTCATATTTTTTAATTTTGCTTCTATTACCAGGATGCAACTGGGCTGTACCTCTTGAAAGGAAACCTATAATTCTATAATTATACTATAATTATAATTCCTTTATAACATAATATATTATAATCTTTATAATATAATATTTGTAATAGAATGTAATTCATTTCTTTCCTTCCTTCTTCCTTTCTTTCTTTAGTTTCGTTTTCTTTCAGAAAATTCAAGGCTGTATTTTGCAGGCTGCATTTCGCTGGTAAGAGGGGGTGAGCCATAGCTCCTGCTTTCTTTATGCATTAGATCTCACACCCTGCTGCTCCTGACCCAGCCTAGGCAGTTCTCAGGAGCATTGAGAGAGAAGCTACAGGACCAGAGGCAGCTTCCCTCCCCAGCTGTCCTCCCTCCCCGGCTGTCCTGCCTCCTCTGCGCCCTGTTTTATCTTCTTTTCCCAATCTTCCTCTCTGTCTGTTATTGAATTGCTTTTCAATTAAAATAAAATAAGAGGCAGGAGTGGGGGAAACAGCTCTGTTGGTAAACACTTTCCATGAGAGCACTGGATCCTAGAACCCAGGTTAAAGCAAGGGGCCACTGTGCTTGTTTATAATGCCAGTGTTAGGGGGGCTGATTCCTGAGGCTCGGGCTAGACAAAATATCAAACCCCAAGTTCAGAGAGAGAGTGCATCTTGAAAAATAAGGGGGAAAGAAAGGGAGGAGACTGTTCAGCGCCAACGTCTGGCCACCACGTGAATGTGCACATACATGAACACGTACACACACCAAAGGTTTGAAAAGCTTCAAGAACAGATGAGATCGGCCTTGTGAAGGTTTTGTGCCTCAGTGTAGGGGAATGCCAGGGCCCATAAGTGGGAGAGGGTGGGGCGGCAGGCATGGGGAGGGGGAGGCAAAAGGGATTTGTTCTTGTTGTTTTTGTTTGTTCGTTTGTTTTTTGGAGGGGAACCTGGGAAAGGAAAAATTTACATGTAAATAAAGAAAATATCTAATATAAAATAAAAATAAAAAAGAGAACAGATGAGAAGTAAATTAAATATATAAAAAATTATTATATTAAATGTATACATTATGTATAAGTCTATAAATTCTTACTTTACACTTATTTCTATTATGTTTAGTGGATAGTCTCCCAGGTCCAGCCAGTTAAAAACAATGAATTAGAAAGAAATGAATCAACCTTAAAGCGTCCATAAAGAAAGCCAGCATACCACACCCAGCATTTCTTCAGGAAACCTAAATGATATTGGAGATGCATTTATAATTAATGTAGAAAAACGCTACATCATCATTCTAAAGAAAAATAGACAGAATGTACAATTAGCTTTCCATATCACAACTGCAAAAACAAAACAAAAAGAAGAACCCTCACAAATATAAGAGAGAGGAGGGGGAGAGGGAAAGGGAGAGAGAGAGGGAGAGGGAGAGCAGGAACATACCAAAATCACCTTGTCTCATAGGGAGTTGTCTTTCTGTTTCTTTTCTTTTCTTTTTTCTGAAACTTTTTTTTTAATAAGCATTGTCTAATGAAATCTTCACATAAACTTCAAAGGATAAATAAAGAAAGAGGAAGAGAGAGGAGAGAGGGAGAGGCAAAGAGAGAGGCAAAGCCAGGTGCAGGCCAGTATGAATGGCTGGTTAGGAGACAGAGGAAGAGAAACCACTGGATTCTCTCCCCACAAACCAAAATGGTGCCCAGCCTCGGGGCCATTTTTTGGAAGAGCCAATTCTTCTACTTGAATGACTTTCCCCTCGATCTATCCCTGGATAATCAACTGGCAACTAAAACAGTAATTATTATTATTTCACTATTTGGTTTATCCAATCCAGTGCTTCCCTTACATCCCTGGGAGACTGTAATGCGGAAGCTTAGCCCTAAGCTATCTATAAAGACTTGGGACGCAGTAAGAGCCAAGGGTTTTCACAGAAAGCCCCAAGTTCCAGGAAGGTGAACTGATTTACCCCGGGATCACAATTGTAAGCTTGTAGCCCAGCCTGAACCGGGAAATCACTGTCTTGGGTCCCTACTAGACCAAGCTTCTCCTGACTCACAGAAGGAAAAACTGCCCTGGGCAGAGCGAAGTTTTGTTTATCTTCCAAAGCCTGCCTGATGTTCCTGCCCAGAAAGGAACACACTTCTCACATTCTGCTCTAACCTCCTCCTTGCTGTGGGTTCCCAGGCCATGACCCCCCTACCATCTCCATCTGGGGTGGATTGAGATAAGAGGCCAGAAGAGAGCCGGCCTGTAAAACCCCTACCCAGACACCAGCCATTCTGCCCAACCACGAAGAAACTGAAGTCTTTCAGAAAAAAAAAATTAAAAAAAAATGAGAATAATTCCTTTTGAAACACTGGGAACCAGAACAAAACAGATATGCTTTCCACGAAGCTGAGGCTGAATGGGCCCTGCAGACTACCACATTCTCTCTCCAGAGCTCTCTGCTCTTGGCCTCCAAGGGAGTATGGGTGGAAAACAGAAGGAGTGGGTCGGGAAGGAAACCTCATTCACTGCACATGGGCATGTACCCCTGTGGATGGGGACACAGAGACCCAAGCTAAATCTAGGTCCACAGCATTGACTTTTACTTGTCTGACATGCCAATGGGCCCCTTATGACATGGGTGAAAACAGATAATAGCTTGTGTTTGGTGTAAAGAGTTCAATACTCACTTTGAAGAAACACCTCGGAAAATCTCTCTCTCTCTCTCTCTCTCTCTCTCTCTCTCTCTCTCTCTCTCTCTCTCTCTCTCTCTCTCTCTCTCT